>PQWD01001917.1:0-105597 GCA_019425675.1 Leucinodes orbonalis
ACAATCTTAATTATTTAAGTTTTTAGTAGAATCTCATTTCAATAAGGAAACTAACTGGCTGGATTCCTTTCGTTAGATACACTAACACCCATCACGTGGATTTGGTCGGTTACTATGACTTAAGGTCGGAAACTTTGTAAATAAAATGAATAAGGAACTAAAGGGACCAATTGCAAGGAAATTTACAGTTCACAGAATAAATTTAATTAAATCCGTGATTTGAAGTATTTATTTACACAGAGCTAAAAGTATTCTTAGCTTTTAGGTTTAGTGATATTTTTGTGTTCAGGAACTATATAACTTGTTGACCTGTATTTGCTAGCACTGGACCTCTAGGCGACAGGATGTCATTTTTATTTGTTTTTTACAATAATTAAAGATAATACATGATAAATAATCTAAAAATGTTACTCACGCTCATCAGATCTCTCACAAAACTTCAAGCAAATCAACAATATATACTTTATGTACTAATCGTCCTAAAATCCGCAATCGTTTGTTTTTCTGATCCGCACCACTAGGTATGAGATACACTTGGTATCTTCAAAACTGCAGTGAATAGACCTTTAATGGGTTAAGGCGTAACAGCATTGGCTGACGTCAAATAAAAAAGTTATCGTAAAATCTTTTTCCTTCCTAAGTAGATTCTTGGACCTTGTATATTTTATAAAATTTTTGATATTATATAATTTTGGTAAAAGAAGTAAAAATATATATGAAAACAACCCCACTGCAATGGACATTCTTTTAAAAAATACAAAAAAATTAAAATCAACGGTTTAATTTAGAAGTCGATTACTGCAACGTCGACCCTTCGATGATGGACATAAAAATGATTGCTCCGTAATTGGAAACAGTTCACAATTTAAATATTGCTAGTCGATTCCGGCAAGACGGCAGATTCAATTATAAGTGTGGAACACTGAGCCAACATGAAAGCTGTTCTATGAATAGAAATTTCCGTTTCGTATTCAGCCGATGGACGTGTCTTTCAAACCTGCGTCCGAGGTTGCCTAGCGATAGTAGGATTTCTGTATTAATTTATTTTATTTATTATTGGAAACAAACAGCTGTCTTATATTAAAAAGCTTGTATAGTAACACATTCGCCATCTTAAAGTTTCCAAAGACGATTGTATATATTATTGTCCTAAGACGTACTAGAGATAGGCGCTAAACAAAATGTCTGTTTCTTTATATACAAACGCACAAAGGTATATTTAAAATGTAACTACAAAAAAAAATTACAAGCTTGTGGAATAGCGGAAACTAGCTATCTTCTTAATTACTTGACGTTTGACCAATTGTTTGTTTATGAGATGTTGAACACCTTATAAAGATCTTAGAGTTTTAAAAAAGTAATTACGTATGCGGTGAAAAATGAGTTCGTATAGAAAACCATGTTACCATATAGCTCTGATAAGCATGAAACGGCATTGGTCCGTCTCATGTGCGCAGGACCGAGAGAAACGAAGACACTGGTGTCCCAAATATGAAATAACGAAGTTAGAAAAACAATTTAGTAGAACTTATGATTATTTACACGAAAAATAAAATTGATAAAAAAATAAATATGTTTCCAGCGGTCAAAGTGCTAACTATATCATTTAGGAAGGAATCGTTATTTTTTAGATTAAGTAGTTGCTTCATACCATTATTTTTACGCCATTACTTCAGCTTACCTGAAACAAAAAAGGTATAAATTAAAATTTAATTTAATTATATTTGACGACCTATTTCGTGTTGCGGTTGAGAGGTCGGCCGCAACACCAAGGGTTCCGGGTTCGATCCCCGGGCAATACAAACATTTGTGTGCATGAACATGTCTGTTTGTAATGGTCTGGGTGTTTTCTATGTATAATATGTATGTATTTATAAAAAAAATGTATATATGTATGTTTATCCGTTGTTTAGTACCCATAATACAGGCTTAACGCTTAACTTGGGGCTAGATGGCGCTGTGTGAATGTCAGTGGATATTTATTTATTATTTATTTATTTGCTAAGTGTATATTATTTTTGGTTGTTAAAATTAAAATATTGTAATAAAGCCTTAGATGCACAATAAACTAAACAATCCTCACTCAGTAAGTGTCCGCGGTAAAATTCTGCCCAACTGACGGCAGAATTTGCATTCAAAATCACGTTGCTCGCTACATGTCATAATCATCATCACTCATTAAACGTCCCACCGAGGGGCACGAGCCGTATAGGGTGATTAGGCCTTAGTCGTCCACGCGGGCCCAGTGCGGATTGAACGACTTCACACACAACCTTCGAATCTCTTCGCAAGCGTGCATGAAGGTTTCCTCACGATGTTTTCCTTCACCGTAAGAGCGTCGGATAACGTACATATATTTTTCGAAAATTCGAAAATACATTGGTACGTGTCGGGATTTGAACCTCAGCCCTCCGGTAGGAAGGCGACAGTCCACACCACTGAGCCACCGACGCTCTCCGACCCGACATGTCATAATGACATAGTACTATTGCTAGTGTTTTTGGTTTTGTATAATTTCTTAGACACGTTCAGATCACAATTTGAATGAATAATTGTACGTTATAAATATAATAATATGTATACGTATGTGTCATGCGGCTCGGACATTTTTAGGATTCCGTAGCCAAATGGCAAGAAACGGAACCCTTATAGATTCGTCAAGTCTGTCTGTCTGTATGTCCGTCCGTCGGAATAATACAACCCCTTTTTCTCCGAAACTATAAACACTACTATTCAAACTTTGTAGTATATGTATTCTGTTAACCGCTATTAGGGTTTGACAAAAAACTTGAAAAAAAAATATATATTTTGGGGTTCCCCATACATTGAATTCATCGAACCCCCCGTGTGGGGTAACAATGTGTACAGCTTGAAAATTGATATCGAGGTTTCTCATATCATTTTTATAAATCGAATAGTTTGCGCGAGAGACACTTACAAAGTTGAAAACATGTGTGTCTCCCCCCCCTCCCATTTCTAAACTATGGGTTGATAAAATAAATAAAAAATATGATGTACATAACCATGAAATCTAACAACGAAATTTAGTTTGAACGATTTCTGATGTGTAGTTTTTTTTATACGTCAAAAACGGTGAACCACTATATTTCATATTAAAGCTGTAGTAGGTGCCTAAGTAAATAAAAATTACTTTATTTTATGTTACTTGCTGCTGCAGAACCCTCCACGGGCGATTCCGACTCCGCTTGGCAATTTTTTGTTGACGTTCCTCCGCAACTAGATAGTTAATTTTTTTTCTATGAGTAAAGCACTAATTTTATATTAATTCGTAATTCACATGGTTGCATTTGTCTGCGGTATATTACTATATTGTAGGAGACTTCCACTCAACCAGGTGTGACGGCATCTCGCAATATCCGCTAACTTCACTGCATGTCACATTATACAATCCAGAACAAACGGTTGCGTACAAGTACACCATCATTTTATATTCCATCGTCGAAATCTCATCATCCGATCAAATATTTGAGATTTATCAATACTCGCAAAACTAGAAAGTGGCCTATTCCTTGAGGAATTCAGTCGCAAGGGTCATGTACCAACTACTCAACTATTCCCTTCGCCTCCTCCCGGGCTCTGGAATTCTGTTATTTTCCAATCTACTAAATGGAACCGGGAATCAGGATTGAGAACTAACATTTGTTATTTAAAGAAAAACTTCCCGCAAATAGATGTATACGCAGTCGTTTGTCTAGGTCGGTTTTATTAAACAGTTGAATAGAACTTTAAGAACACAATAATGTTTACACGAATGGAGCTTTTGATACGGATTTTTTCCTAATTTCAAAGGCTACCTCTAAGTATGTTTATTACTAACTACTAAACTAAACTGGTAGTTAACGATAGCGTATTCTCATACATCATCTCTCATCTCATACGTACCGATCGAGGGGCACGAGCCTATCCGTAAAGGGTGTATAGTCCTTGTAGTCCACGCGAGCCCGCCGGATTGATCGACTTCACCTTTGAATCACTTCGCAGGCATGCGCAGGTTTCCTCACGATGTTTTCCTTCAAGTTAGAGCGTCGGATAATCATACGTATAATTTCCAAAGTTTGAAAAGACATTAATACGTGGCGGGATTTGAACTTGCAGAACCAATATCGGAAGGCAACAGTCCACATTGAGCCACCGATGCTCCGATTTATTCTAATACACTTAACATAAAAGCTTAAACTAAATATACATTGATTATCATAAATCAGGCCTCGTTAAAAACATTACATTTTTAAGGGTTATGCTAAACAACTTTTAGACTTACTCAACTGCAGTCGAATATTTAATAAATCTTCCCAAGTAATGAAGAGTGTGACATTCATCATCTCTATAGGTTACGTTCAGCGCCGAGTTTTTCTGTTTTTGATTCAAATGATAAATGAATGAGTGCCTGAGCACTGAATGGGCGAGGGTTTTGTTGCGGTGATTTATGTGGCTTCCTTAGCTTGACACACACTCACTGTGTAAGTATGTAGTTAATTCTTCAATCAGATTATTGTTGCTATTAGGTATTTCGTAATTGTATTTATTTTATTACCAACCTACTTCATTCAATTTAGGTCCACATAGCAGATATTTAATAATAAATAAATATACACTGACATTCACACAGCGCCATCTACTCGTAGCACCAAACAAAGCATTAGCCTGTAATATGGATACTTAACAACAGATAAATATACTTATGTACTTTACCATATATTTAGACCATAAAGATATTGTTTTGTTCGTGACGCGTAAACACGTCATTTTCTGTTAATGGTGTAACTTGAAAATTGAAAGCATTAGCGTATCTTATGGGCACGGATAAACATAAACTTTTTTTTGTAAATATATACATATTATACATGGAAAACACCCAGATCAATACAAATAGACATGTTAATGCACACAAATGTTTGTACTGCCCGGGGATCGCACCCAGAACCCTTGGTGCAATAGCTGTAATCATCTCCTGAGAGCTGGTCTTATAGCTCAGCTATATAGCTCAGCATTATTTTTATAATAATTGCCATACATATATTATAATTACTCCTAACTCGCAGGTCAAGCCCAATAACTAGTGACTAATTCGCAATTCCTTTTTTAATATCATAAGTGAATATAAATAAATAAATATCTACTGACATTCACACAGCGCCATCTAGCCCCAAGTTAAGCGTGAAGCCTGTATTATGGGTACTAAACAACGGATAAATATACTTAATACATTTTTTTTCGTAAATACATACATATCATACATAGAAAACCCAAACCATTACAAACAGACATGTTCATGCACACAAGTGTTTGTACTGCCCGGGGATCGAACCCGGAACCCTTGGTGTTGCAGCCGACCTCTCAACCGCAACACCAAATGGGTCGTAAGTGAATGAGTCGGTTAGTTCTCACTTGGTGGTATGTGAAACTCTATAGCATGGCAGACGCAGTGTTTTATTTTACATCAATACTGGCATGCGTCCTTCACCCGAGACGATCGATGTCTCTCATACCCGGTAATTTTACTAGCTACAGTGCCCTCATCCCGAAACACAAAAGTAAAACACTCCTTTTTACGGGTCGATATTTGGCGCTGTGGTGGTACCTGGCAAGAAAGTTCTATTTTGTCGACTAAGCTTATGATGAAGCCTACCTATTTGGCCAACAACACTACCTCGTATGTTCCTAGATTAAAACATACCTGTTTTTTGTCTCCTTGTGTTAAATTATTGTGGTATCGTTTTGTTTCTTCTTATTTATATCAAAAATGCCTGGTTTTTATATGTTATATCATGTTTAACTTTTTGTTGTTTGTTAATTTTGTATGTGTTGCTTATACCAATATTTTTCTTTCTACTTTCATTCTGGACCCCAAAAGAATATCTACGCCAATTCACTGCGAAAATCGGCTCAAAATAAAAAAAATATCTCCATTTCATAATTGAAACAGAGCCCCGGTAACATAAGCGTATCAAAGGTACTTTTGAAGAAGTCATATTTGCCGGTAAGTGATCAGTTTACGATTTCCCAATAGCGAATTCTTTTCAAAGGGAATTAGTCGAGAAGCTGTGGACGTATCGGATGTTTTCGCCAATGCCGCTTTCATGTTGAGGAAAACGCTTCAGCGGAACAGGAATTACTTGTTACTAGTCTTTGAGGATGACACTTTTGTTTTATCTTTTCAAGTGCCGGCACACCCGTGGCTCGTATTTAAAGGAAACAAGTTTACTATATTATTTTTTTGAGTTAATCGTTATTTAAACCTGGATTCAAGGCTCGAAAATAGTCCCCACACAAAAATATTTTGTTTGTTAAAGTTTTTCCCGGGAGAATATAGTAGCAAACTTTAAATGATTCAAAGTTGTTTGAATGTTGTGAAAAAATCATTATCATCATCAGCTCATCATAGTCCCCATCGAGGAGAACAAGCCTAGCCCGAAAAGGGTGTATGGGTGCGGGCCCAGTGCGGATTGGCTGACATCACACACAAGCTTCGAATCTCTTCGCATGGTTGCGATGCCGCACCAATGAGCTCAAAAATAATAAAGTTTCTAGCTCCAAGTTAAGCATGAAGATTGTATTATGAGTACTTAACAACTGATGAATATACTTATATACTTTTTTTTGTAAATACATACATATTAAACATAGAAACACCCAGACCAATACAAACGACATGTTCATGCACACAAATGTTTGTACTGCCGGGGATCGAACCCTTGGTGTAGTAGCTGACGTTTCAACCGCTACACCAAACGGGTCGTCAAAAAAATCATTTTACCAAGCAATATTTGATAAACTCCGCTACATTCGCGTGTCAGTCGTCCCATTACTTTGTAATAGAATTCAGATGTTCGCTATAAAATCTCAGACACGTTTGACGCCATCTTTGATGTATTGGGGAAAGGCGCCCTTTGAAATGAAGTGTCTTTGAGCCGACAAGTACTCACTTATTGAATTATCTTTTTACGTTTTCGAATAAATGTACCTTTGTAGTATTAGCTTGGCTGTATTTAAAGTATCTTTTTTTATGGCTTTATATTAAAAACTATGCAATAAATTTTGTAGTTTATACTTATTAATAATAAAATAATAATCATCTTTATTTCTCTCACAAACAATAGTACATAACACAGTTTCAGGATACAGACATAATTATATAATATCATTATTGTGTGAGACTGATGCCTATGCTAGATATACTAGAGTATATCCGTCTTACGGGTCATCAGGCTCCCACCACCTCAGATTACATAGGTTTTATGAAGTTAAGTTAGTCCATGTAAGAGTACTAGATAAAGCTACATAACATATTAAATTAAAATATAATTATCCTTAATAACAAAGTACAGCTGCTTATCTTAGATATCTACCATAATTTTACTTTTTTGAATGAATGTGCAAGAGTCTTAGTTATTGCGTGTATGTGTAGATTTGTATGTGTGTGTGTGTGTGTGTGTGTGTATATGTGTGTGTGTGCGTGTGTGTATAGTATCTGAACGAGATATATTTTTACAAAAATTAATCGATCAACTAACTAGCCACAGTCAATAATTCCTCCGTTTTAGCATAGGTCATATTGAGTAGCCATTCCGTCACCTTCTCCTACAACTGTGACTTGATAGGGGGTAAATGTTAAGGACAGAGTTAATCGTGTTGTAGAGTCTAAACCCTAAAAAGCAAAAGAATCTTTGCGCAAAACGTGTGTGAAAACGACTCGTAGTGCATACTGAACCCCTTCTACGCTTATCAGAATTTAACTGTGCGTCATAGGAAAAGGAAACATGCTTGCGAAGTACAACAGAGAGAACAAATAGTTGACGGACGGTTAGGACTTTCCAATGTTTATAAACATGAGTCGTGGGGCAAATAACAGGAAGGAACGCACCAACCTTCAGGACCGCTCTCTGAGCCCTTTCAACTTTTAGAAAATGTGTATTCTGTTAATTGTATTTAATATAACCATAATTGTAACATTTTGAACCCAGTATTTTATTAAGCATTTGCAATTCGCACCAATTAAATTAAATTAAGGTTTTCAATTTGAGTGCAGTAAATATTAAAATTTCATAATTTATTCCCGACGGTACGGTGATTTTGCAGTTACCATGGTGACAGATTTTCCGCTTTAATTCGAAAAATTAGTTTTATTCAATGTTTATAAGTAACTTCTTAGATAAGCACATATTTATCATCGTCATCAATATCAGCTTATAACGTCCCCATTAGGCACTAATGATGATGATACCCTAGCGTGGTCGGATGTAGTTGAGGCCTCATAATAATAATAATAAATATTATATTATTATTAACCCACTTATTGATAGTAAACCAAACTATTTAACTTGACATCTTACCTTAAAAAACTCTAACTTTAATTAATACACGCTTGGTTAACGCCCGCGTGATATTAAATAGCCTCATTTGATGAGAGATATACAAGCAATAAATAATAATAATAATTCTTTATTTTACATATAACAATGATTAAGTGTCGGGTCCGTTTTTTGAACTCTGCTAGTGTTGGTTTCCAATGAATCAGATCGTTCATATTCTCAGGATCTGATGTAAATGACTTATTTAACATACAAAATCTCATTTGAATAATTCGAATACTTTCGATTTTGTTCGTGTCTGAAATACATCGATTTCGTCACTGTCATACTGATGATCATCAAACTGTTTAGCTACTGATAGTATGTATAAAAACCAACAAAACAGTTTCCACAAAAGTTGTTTATTCTTTCACACTTTACAAGAGAATTTGGCAACTGCATGCTTACAATCAGTATTTATACCTTTTATCGGAAGTCAACATTATAACTTTACTCAATAATCAACAAAAGTATTCATAAGGTGGCACTGCACCACTTCCGTTTGAATAAATGTATATTGCGACTTTTACATTTCGATACAATTGTAACAAAATATTGAATACAAGCATAAAGCCATTGCACAACTCAGTTTATTATAATTATAATACAGTAATTTCATAAAATATACAAAAAGCTGTATACTGTAATTGTCACGCTATGTACGAATAAATAAATAAATAAATAAATAAATAAATAAAAAGCTAATACTAACCGGAAGCTTAAAGACCAACTATTAACATTGTCTTCAAATCAAAGATGGCGACACTTAAATGTTAGAACAAGTTTATGTAAATATATTAGACAATTTAAACATACAAATATTTATTACTAACACTACATATCAGTTAATATGTATGGCATGGCGGTTTCGTTAACTACTTGAGATCAGAAACTAAATACTCTCATCACCACGACGGTAGTGATACTGCGAAACCATATTTACTGATGTGTAGATTCAGAAGCTTGGCACTACATGAGGTCTGATATCTTGTTCACAGGGCAAACCTTATGTGGTCGTCTTGGTAGCATTTTACAGGAAATGTTTTTGGTGAGCCTGACCCATTGTCTGTTACAACCAAAATTGAGATTATATATTATTTTTATATATTTTATATTGATTATTATATTATAGTTTTAGTTTCTTTATCGTATACCGCACCCAATATAACAAATAAACTATTAATACTACTAATATTCTGCGTGACCCGATGGTAAACTGGTAGAGAATGCCCTCTAAGCATGAAGTTCGACTTTGTGCTGTTGTATTATGGTGCATAAAGAATAAATAAATTATCCCATAAACCGCTCAATGGCTTTGTGAATACAGTTTCCAACATTATTTGATCGAACCTAGTCCATTCATTTCAATTATCAATTAATTTCCGGCATCTTGTTTGTTCTTATAAAAGTTTGCTCAAAATATACAGAGTGATGTGTCGCTAACAGCAATTTTGGTCTGCTGTTGACATTTTGACATGATCAAACAAGCAATTTGTGATACTTCTATGTCGTACATAATTCATTGTAGGTATAGGGTTGAACTCGGTATATTGATTGATGAATTTGAAAAGCTTTCATCTATTGTTAAATGACAACGCCAGATCATTATTGTAAAAAATACCCCCGATTTTAAAACATTTTTCATTACTGCTCCGCTTCTATTACTCGTAGCGTGATGATATATAGCCTATAGCCTTCCTCGATAAATAAGCTATCTAACACTGAAAGAGTTATTCAAATCGAACCAGTAGTTCCTGAGATTAGCGCGTTCAAACAAACAAACAAACTCTTCAGCTTTATATATTAGTATAGATAATATGAAACGTTGATTGCTCGAAACGACGCTATTGTAAAATATTAGTTTAATTTGGTTCCGTTCAAGTTATTTATAATTAATATTAATATTTATATAGTCTTTTATGGAATTACAAAGTACGAAAAACCTAAAGGCGGAGTTTGTGTTCATACGAGTACAATAAACTATGAGTTAATGCTATAGTATAGTACAGTCCGGTTCAGTACTAGTTCCAACAAGCAACCTTAGTTGTACATACTGTTTTGATAACTTAAGCGTGGTTGTGAAGTTCCGTACTATGAATTCCGCGTTTTGAATCTCATTTGAAAATGTCTGTATATTGAAGCACTTTAATTATTATTGTATTTATAGGGTTAATGAAGTTTTTACACAGACAAAAAATTAAACCGCTACCCAGTCGTCACTTAAATTGGAATCCTTTATAGTGAAACTGACTGTGCGATTTTTATTTTTTACAAAAAAAGAGATTTCAGAGCATTATTACCTTAAGCGTCTATGGCTCAATCGTACTCCTACCGAGAGCGCTGAGGTTCAAATCCCGCCACGTACCAATGTGTTTTCGTTTTTTTTTAAATATGTGTACGTTATCCGACGCTCTTACGGTAAAGGAAAACATCGTGAGGAAACCTTCATGCACGCCTGCGAAGAGATTCGAAGGTTGTGCGTGAAGTCGTCCAACCCACACTGGGCCCGCGTAGACGACTAAGGCCTAATCACCCTTTACGGGTATGCTCCTGCCCCTCGGTGGGGACGTTTAATGAGCTGATGATGATGATTAGAAAATTATTTGTCAAAATGACATAGACAGTAGCTGTCATTTCGTTGACACATTTTATGTGTTAGTGACACTCCGTCCATAATATTTATATGTCCATCACAGATTAATATTGAGTAAAAAAAGTTTCATTCGATATTAAAACCACAGGCCAAACCACTGAAGCGCTTTTTTTTTCAAAGCATCAAAACTCATATTTTTAGTTTAGTATTTTAATCGTTTTTTATTATATTCTTGTATATTTTTTGACGTTCATAAGTGCTTTATGTAAGCCTAATTTGAAATAAATGTGTTTGACTTTGACTTTGACAGCAAAAGCGAAACGTACAAAGCGAACTAGCATACTTTCCTCAAGTCCGTCAAACCGTAATTAAGTCGGAATAAATTCCGTAAAACTTGTTGTTACTCAAGCGCAATAAGCGTAGGGCGGGGATCATCCATCATGGCCGCTTGGATTTTTATCCACCGCGTACTAGCGGCGAGCTAATTTATACCCACGCGTAGGCAAACATTCACGCCAACTCGGGCTTCAATTACGCTAAATTGTAATGTCCTCATAGGAACTATATCGCGTTTCAAAATCATTCAAATCAATCAATTCATTTCAAATCAACTCGATATAAAATATTGTAGGTAAACATATAAATATGGGTCTAAAGTTCTGCTACAATTAACATAAATCATATAGCTCTTACTGTGAAAGAAAACATCGTGAGGAAACCTGCGCACGCCTGCAAAGAGATTCAAAGGTTGTGCGTGAAATCATCCAAGTCACACAACATTAACCATAATAGTAAAGTAATCGCAGTAAGAACCTTAGACTGGCACGTCTTTGTCTTAATTTCATTACTTTTTAGAGATAATCAAGCAGCGCCAAGTCTCGATAGACTTGGCTAGATTTTTAACTCAATGTTTTTGGTGGAATTTTACTTCTTTTTGTAGAAACTTGAAAGGAATATTGGACGACCCATTGGGTGTAATGGTTGAGACGTCGGCTACTACACCAAGGGTTCCGGGTTCGATCCCCGGGCAGTACCTACAAATATTGTGTGCATGAACATGTTTGTATTGGTCTAGCGCGCTCGACTTGGCGGGGGCACTACCGTGCCCCCCAATTTTGACATCGGATGAAGCGCCCACCATGTTAAATATATATGTTTAAGGCGGTATGTCAATCTCTTATAGTTTGGCTGGGCTTCTTTTGTATCTAAGCTGAGTCACTAGTACTCCTGATCTTCGATTATCCAAGTTTTTATAGTTTCCTTTATGTAGCCATTAAACCCTACACTGTACCAAATTTCAGCTCTCTAAGTTAATGGGAAGTACTAGTTCTATTTTGATGATCATGAGTGAGTGAATGAGTGAGTTAGAATGAGTGAGTGAGTGTCTATCTGTCGAAAATGCGAAACTTTGCTTCGCTTTACGTCGCAACTAAATGACCTACAGACTTGAAATTTTGGATTTAAAGTATGTTATTATATCTTACTAGATGACGACAATTCAGCGCTCTGGTATTATCCAAAAATTTCCAAATTGGGGCCTGAAAATGCGGCGAAATGGATCCTGTAAAGGATGGTACGGCAGTGTTTGCTTCGCGCTCGACTTGGCGGGGGCACTGCCGTGCCCCCAAATGTACAGTTGGATTATTTTTTTTTATTGTTTGACGACCCATCAGGTGTAATGGTTGAAATATCGGCATATCAAGGTTCCAAGTTCGATCTCGTGGCTTAGTGTAATTGCGGCCCTGTAAGTGTTGCGTGAGCGTCGTCGCGCCTCCATTGATGGATCGGCTTGTTCCACGGTTGTGTTAAAAGTAATTTCAACTTGTAAACGTTATTGCGGTAATTAAACAAACATTTTCCGGAACGTCCGGATTTTCCTGGATGGCTTTATTAAAAATCAACTCATTTCAGTTTTTTAAAAACTGAATCTTATGGATTGAATTGAAACAACGGATTAACTTCATAATTAACATCATATTGAGTCAGTGCTATATAAAATTATATTAAATGTTCACTCACATTCACACAGCGCCAAACACAATGTAACTAACTACTGAGTTTCTTGCTGGATTCTTCTCAGTAGATAACGATAGTCCGAACCAGTGGTAGCTTCATTTGACTTTCTAATTGTTCTATATGACTCAATTGAATAAATACATTTTGTTGACTAAGTATATCCTGTAAAATGGATACCAAATAACGGACAAACATACTTATTAACTTTTTTGTGAACACATACATATATACATAGAATACTCAGATCATTACAAACAAACTTGTTGATGCACACAAATGTTTTTAATGCCCGGATCCAACCCGGAACCCTTGGTGTAACAGCTGATGTCTCAACCAGATTACACCATTGGATCGTCAATTGTAATACAATTTTTACAATTAACGACCATTTCGTTTTAATTTGAAACAAAATGTTTGTTATGAAAATAAATGGTATGAATATTAGAGAGGTAATCTTTTCCTAAAAAAAATTAATATTATAATAATGTTTTATCAAGATGTATTCATCACAGCATTTTAAAAGGAAAAAGATCACCTTTATTGCATTGAAGATAATATTAGCCGTCCTTTATATACAACAGACTTTTTCTACGCAGACCACAAACCCTTTTAATATCATATCAAACACCTGTTACGACCACATTGGGCTGTTAACAATTGGCCAACAAAAATTCTCTCACAAAACAGTAAGTAATAAAATGAATTCGCATCACAGAGCCAAAGGGGAGCGACAAAGGCCAAATCACCTCGCATTTTTGTAATAAATCACGATCTGAAAAGGCTTCTAAATAAATAAAATAATGGCTAAGGGCGAGTCGGACTCGCCCTTGGAGGTTTCCGCAGCAGCAAGTAACATAAAATGAAGTATTTTTTATTTACTTAGGCTCTTTTTTTTTCTTTTTTTTCGAACTGACTATTGCTGTTGCCGCAGATGGCCTTTACAGCTTCACCGGGCAAGTGGCGAGCGCAGATGGCTCTCAGCCTAAATATTTACACAACGAGCCTAAGGGCGTCCCCGAACGGGACTCTAACCTCGGCTTAGGGCGTTGCGGGGGGCTTGGTAGCTGCCTAACATATGTTGGGGAGAAAAGCGCCGGCACATGGCCGGTTACGCGAATAGGGACTGTGCGAACCACAGGGTACCGACGATGGCCCCCGCCGTGGGGGCGGCGGATCTCGGTGTGTGTGATTTGTGGAGTGTAATCTTGTGTTTTAGCTATTCGGCAGCCGATTGCGGCGGCCGACCGTGATGGGATCGTCCTTACTTAGGCTCCTACTACATCTTTAATATGAAGTATAGTTGGTTCACCGTTTATAAGTGTAAAAAAAAACTACACGGAATCGTTCAAACTATACAATGAAAAAAAATTTGAGTTTCTATTCATGTGTGGGGAACCACAATGCATTAATTTTTTTTTTTCAAGTTCCTTGAAAAAACCTAATAGCGGTTCACAGAATACATATACTACAAAGTTTGAATAGTGTAGTTTTATAGTAATTTATAGTTTCGGAGAAAAAAGGGTGCGACATGACGGAGACAGACAGATTAGACTTGACGAATCTAAAGGGTTCCGTTTTTGCCATTTGGCTACGGAACCCTAAAATGAAAAAACTTTTGACTTGTAACGGGTAAACTGGACTGGCGAAATAAGCCTGCTGAGGCGGGGAGCCTATCATGCAAAGTATCGAGGACGTCAGCAAGATCGCCCGCCCGTAAAAAGTCCCTTCGAAGATAGATTCTTCATTTTTACTTACGGGGAGGCCGAAACTGATTATCATGCCGCCGGAATTCCTTAATAGTTGCCGTTTCCTGTGCTCACATTTTTACACCTAGCTCGGAGATGAAAGCTTTGAATTTGATGACGCTTTAGCGTGTTTTACAGAGATTGAAATTACACGTTTAAAACAAAGTGCTTAATACGATCTCTTAAGTATTTCGATGCTATTAATTACTTCTAAAACAATTTCGTTATACTTACAAGGACACTCCAAACCCGTATTGTATTGTATATATTACCTACTAAGGTCTTAACTTACTTACTTACTTGCGTGATTTAAGTATTATCCAAATCACGCAACGAGCGATCGAAATGGGTATTGCTTGGGGTTTCTCTACGTGATCGAATTAGAAACAAAGGTCAACGACACAGTCATTCGCATTACCAAGCTGAAGTGGCAATGGACAGGGCACATAGTCCTAATAAATTCAAAGCTTGTGCGTGAAGTCGGCCAGTCCGCACGACTAAGGCTGATACACTAGACGGGCACGCTCGTGACCCCCGGCGGGGACTTATAATAGCTCAAAGTCAAATTCAAAATTAATTAAATCAGATTAGGCTTATAAAAATCACTTATGAACGTCAAAGAGAATACAAAAAATACAATTCAAAAAAACATTAAAAATACCAAAATAAAGCACAAAAATGAATTTTGATACTTGGAAAAAACGCTTCGGCGTTTTGGCCTGTTGATGATGATATGATAGTACGTGTTATAATACAATATCATAGAAGCCCCCGTTTTATCAAGTACAAAAACGTCAAAAATAATTTTATTAATAGCAAAGGCACAAATCTCTACAAAGCGTTTAAAACAGCCATAATGTGTACCAAGTCATATAAGATTCAAAAGGATTAAGGATAGAGAAATATCTCTATTTCACTAAACTTAAATTCGGTTTGTTCAAACCCACTTCCATCATCTGACTTGACGTCACGCATTACTGTATGCTCATCCTATATCTTAGTGCTCATCTCATATCATAATAATGACATAGCTCGCCGGATTAGCAAGTTGGAGTGCATACGTCGCAAACCGATGGCCTGTGGAGCAGACGAGTTTTGGAGTGGAGACCGTGTCTCGGCAAGCGTAGCGTACGACGCCCTCCGGTCCGATGGACCGACCACTTGCGAAAGGTCACTGGTGGAAGATGTATAAGAAAAGCGGAGGCACGGGATATCTGGCGCAAAATGGGGGAGACCTATGTCCAGCAGTGGACTGCGACACGTGAATAGAGATGTATGTATATAACTTGTATACTCGTATATTATAGCATTCCAGTTTGTCTTTAGAAAAAATGAGTCGTTGCAGCTGACCCAATCGATTTTAAAAATATGGAAAATTTAAATTTGAAATTTTATAACGCAATAAACACTTATTTAAATCTAAAATAATATCTTCAAAGAGTAGAGGCGCGTGCCTATAGCGCTACCAATTTGGGTGCCTTTTGCAAATCGTATAAATTACGCCGCGTTACTAACGAGCCGGCTTTTGTACCCCGAAAATATTTTAAATTGAGTTACCTGGAGGAATATCGAAATGATGTTCGGAAAGCGATTTACCATTATTGCCTATAAAAGAAGTTAGGTCAATTATAAAAATGGCTACTCGTTGGGGCAAAATCGAATCGGCGATGGCAAATAACTATTCAAAAGGTATTTCGTGGATGGAAAATTGTTCTCATGTGGTTTTAATAAGGTATAATTTTCTTACTCTGCAAGTAAGTATATAGAATCGATGGTGCGTTAAGTGGTGATTTGAACCCAATGATGTAAAAAAGTATGGATTCGTGATATGTTCACAAAACAATCGAAAAAGTGTTCCGAATGCGACGACAGCACACATACACATATTTCGAATTTCGAACACATTTACCTTAACAAAAGAGTACAAACTGTACTCTCTTCGGCGGTTCGTTTTTGAGGCACGGATGGCGTATGTACCTTTCTATATACAGAATATCATTGCTTTGAACCCATTTACGCCTAAGAGCTAGTTGGTACGATCCAATCCTTAAACGAAACTTTTTATGTTACTTTATTCTGTCTCCTCTTTTAGACGTCGGCTACTACACCAAGGGTTCCGGTTTCTATCCCCGGGCAGTACAAACATAAGTGTACATGAACATGTCTGTTTGTATCAGTCTGGATGTTTCCATGTACAATATGTATTTACTAAAAAAATAGTTTGGTACCCATAATAAAGGTTTCACGCTTAACTTGGGGCTAGTTGGCGCTGTGTGAATGTCAGTGGATTTTTTTTATGTTGTAAGTGTACAAGACGATCTGGACGCTCACCTGATGGTAAGTGATACACCAGACCATGACCATACCATATTTATTCACATGCGAGTTAACTATTTTACTGAGGGTTAAGATTACCTCGATGTGCAGCGATCTGTTTCTTAACAGGTTAGTCTTCATAGTTGATCAAAATGCAACGTTTACTTTCAATCTACTTGTTAATTATATCGATTATAAAATACATTTAGTTGAACCAATTTAATATTTTGATAGACTCTCGACTACTACGTTTATTAAAATGAACTTTCTGAGACTTTTATTGTGGTCTTAAAACTTTTATAGCACATTTTAATAACATCACGATCCTCAATTACGCGAGCGTTAATTGGAACTCTGTTAGTAATAGAGTTATTCATAATTAAATTGAGGGGCAGGCAATATTTTCGGCAGCACTACATTAAATTTACTCGTGTAATGTCTTGGTGAATCATCAATTACATACCACTAATTTTAATTTGATATTTTTAGTATCTGAGGAAATTTAATTATATAGTTATGAATTTACGTAATTAAATGACATTAAATATGGCGGCTTATATGTGACGTCAGTGCACCATAGAGTATGACATGCGAATTGTCAAATAGAAAAGAGTTAGTATGTTCTAGATATTTCGCGAACTATGTAGAATGACGTCGACGCTTCGAGCTTAGCGGGCGGACAGGTATGTAAGGCGGACCGATAGGTGCGCCGGCAGTCTTGTGTTCCACTCAAGAGCGAAGTACCTGCGACTACAAGGAACGAAGCGAGTGATAAAGCGATATCCAAGGGATCATCGAGTGTGAGATAACAGTGTGAAGAGTTCACGAGTGATTATAAGTGTGTGTGCGGACATTATACGGACTCATCAAGTGTTGTGTTACAGTGTGCAGTGTTAATTACTGATTATTGTGAGTACGTCAATTGACTAATTAGTTAGAGTGTAAGTGTAATTAGTGTTGTGTGTAGTTAATAGTGGTGAATTTATAAAGTGTGTTACCGTGTTATTCTTCGTGTTTGGCAATAATTAATCCCGAACCCCTAGCTCGTAACAATATATTTGGTTTTCGAATCTGTCTATTGGTTTAAACTTTAACTAAAGATTGCTGCTACATCCAGAGGTATCATGGTTTCGGGTCCCACGAGGAGAGCATACAGTGAACAGCAATTTGGAAGATTGTTGCCTGTTTGTGTTGTTAATTGAATCTACTGTCTGTATTAAATTAAAGTTGAAATCATTTTTTCTGTTCCAGCCTGAGGAGTCATTTATGAATCAACTCTCCGAACCGGTTTTAGATTAAAGTTACCTATTTTTAATATAACGATGTAAATTGTCTTGTGAATATCTAATTTATTAAATAAACTTTACAGTTTCAGTATCTGGGACTGGGCTTTTTGACCACCACAACTAAAAGAATCCGGCATAATGCCTAACCGTGTTTAATTTTTAAATTAAACACATTATACATCAAACACGGTTTAATCTATAAATTAAACACGTCATTATTAAATGGTCATTAAACATCCATACTGAGGGGCACGAGCCTACCCGTATAGGCTTTAGTCATCCACGCGGGCCCTGCGGATTGGCCTATTTCACGCTTAACCTTTGAAACTCTTCGCAAGCGTACGCAGGATTCCTCACGATGTTGTCCCTCCACCATAAGAGAATCGGATAAACTTACATATAATTTCAAAACTTTGAAATCACATTAATACATGGGAGGATTTGAAACTGCGCGCAACCAACCGGAAGGCTACAGTCCACACCATAAAGCCACCGATGCTCTAATTTTTACATTGTTATTAAAACCTGTTACTACCAGGTTAGATTAAAAATCACTATCATGCATTGATGATAGTGATTTTTAACCAAGACATAAACGTCAATCAAAAATATCACCGGTCGCTCATATCCTCCCAGTCGTCTTCCAGGAAGCTTCTCAATAAATGGCCGGCCATTGTCAGGGCTGACGGAGGGCACATTTTTCGGCAACCGGACGAGGCCCGGTCGAACAAGACAAGGGGCCGGCGGTAATAAATCACTGACAGTCAGTGGTGGTGCCCAACACGCGATTACTGTTTCATCTTTATTACTGTCGGCGTTGGTTAGTGTTTTGATTGAACGTGTTATAATGTGTGGATATAAGAAATAGATGTTTACGGCTTTTATTTTGACCTAAAACTTAAATAAACAAACTGATTAAATGCACAATGAGGAAGTAACGAATTCTGTTAATAATATGACTCCGGTTAAGCCGGAAATATGGCTATCACATACTTAAAAAAGAAAAACTCGTTCCTATACAAGATAGTGTTGTATTTTAGGATTGAGGGTTTATATGGATGGCGTAGTTTATATCATCATCACATCAGTGGATTATTCATCCTACAATGACGGGGGCACTTTACCATTATTACATCAGCTCATTATACGTCCTCACCGAGTAGCCCGAGCCTACCGGTATAGAGTATAAAAGCCTTATCCGTCCACAAGTGTGGATTGGCCTACTTATCGCACAACCTTTGAATTTTTACTTGCACATTAAAAGTACATATGATTTCGAAAATTTGGTATGAGGCGGGATTTGATCCTGCAGCTGTTACCTTCCGATCTCCAGATCGTAAAGAGCCACACCATTGAGCCCCCGATGCTCACCTTATTTATATATCATAGTATCATATCTATTATTTATTTAAGCATATTATGTTCCCAATAAACAGTCGAAATTATTCCCTGAAACAAGCCACCAACAAACCATCACTACATCGTTTAATTTAAAAAGGCTTCACGTTAACTCAGCCTTCGGACGCTCATTTAGTATTGATTGATTGATCAACGAGATGTGAAGTAATGAAAATAAATCACCCATCCTTTCAGGAGTGGACCGCGTCAGCGACAGACGGATGGACCGCCATAAATCATTTGCAGATTGCAAACGGGTTCTGGAATTTCTGCTAAATATTATGTGTCTGGGGAACCACACTATCGTCTACATAAACTTGTGATTGTCAAAGGTACTCATTATTAGAGTGCAGTGACTGACCAAGGTAAGATTATCATTGGTCTTACTCATACTCTAGTTTTAAATGAATTAACTGTTAGGTTTGAAGTAAATGAATAATGCACATGAAAATTTAATTTTGAATGTTTTTTTCCGATACATAAAAATACATTGTCAGATGTAACACTCTTATCCAAGGCTCAAGTCAAGCTATGAACAAACTAATTCAAAAATCAAGAATATCATGGCCCATCAGTATAACAAATGCGGACTGATAATGAGGTATTCCTGCTAAGCTTCGAATTGGTTTCATATTTATTTATGGCTCACAAAACAAGATACAGTCAAATACAGTCTTTAGTTTCATCAATAAAATATACATCCTAGACTGCAACTCTAAACATGTGGGCACAGATTGTACCAAATTAGCTGTAATGAGAGGTTAGTGTATAATACTTAATAGCTATGTACCTTAGCATGTAATGTTAGTGAGAAACATTATAAGAAAGTAATCATGAAAAATCAGCAATAGTCCTGCATTGAAAGAATGTCCAGGACTTTATTACGAAAACCATGCAATTTAGAAGCGAAAATGTCCAAAGAAGAGTGCTCAGAGATTAATTTATTATAGAGGCGACACATTCTTGTAATTGGGTTGTAAAAAGTGGTATTTGTTTTATGAAATTGCAGGCAAAATAAACCAGGAGAGGGATTAGACCCTCCTAGGAGGGACCTAAACCGCGTACTTAACACAAGCATAGAAAGTAGGAATGGGGAGTCAATTTTAAAGTGTATAATTTTATATAGAATTATAAATTCGCTGCATTTACGACGGGACGCAAGTGATAAGATTTTAAAGTATTTAAGCCTCACGTTATACGACCTATACTTACGACCAATACGAGCCTTAGGACTTGGAAGTATTTAAATTCATTAAATTACTCAAGCACCAGTCTGATAACAAGTCTAAATTACTTTGGATGACAAGAGAAGTCTTTTATTTCATAAAATGTTGTCTAACCAGGTATGCGGTTAGCATCTTAGAATAAGCGAAATATGAAAATCAATTATCAAGACAATTTATTGGCTGTTCCAAGAACATCCTATTAGATAGCATTTAAATGTGTAAAGAAGGCATTGCCAAAACTTATTAGTCTCATAGCATGATATTAAAGACAAGAATGAAAACAATGAAAATGATTGCAAACCCTCAGCAGTGACTGTCGAGTCGCAGAGTAAAAATAATTTCTAGTCTGCATCGGTGTCATATTTCAATGTCTCCTCAAGACCCTCTCGAAACTTAAATGGCGATGTTTCGCCTTTAATATAGTGACTTAATTAACATTTCCGGGCCCTTGTTGCCGCTGGTGCGACGGACTTCAGACGGCTGCTTGCTTATGAGACACCGAATTAACTATCGTATACATGTACTTGAAATAAGACATCGTCCCGGGAAAAAGAAGTGTTTTGCACTTCTGTGTTTTGTGAGGAGGGCACTGTAGCTAGTGAAATTACCGGGTAAAAGAGACCTAATATCTGTCATCTCGGGTGACAGACGCAGGGCAGTGAAAATAATGATTACCTACTGTTAATAATTTCTTAGTCCAAACAAAATTAAGGACGTTTCATACAAAAAAATAGGTCTCGTTAGTGATCTTAATAAATAAATATTTTCTGTTTGCTTTTTGTTAAGAGCGTCGGTGGCTCAATGGTGTGGACTGTCGCCTTCCTACCGGGAGGGCTGAGGTTCAAATCCCGACAGTACCAATGTGTTTTCAATTTTCAAAAATAATGTACGTTATCCGACGCTCTTACGTGAAGGAAAACATCGTGAGAAACCTTCATGCACGCCTGCGAAGAGATTCAAAGTTGTGTGAAGTCGTCCAATCCGCACTGGGCCCGCGTGGACGACTAAGGCCTAATCACCCTATACGGTAGGCTCGTGCCCTCGTGGGACGTTTAATGAGCTGATGATGATGTTTGCTTTTAGCATATCAAAGTGTAAATAGACTATTTTTAGGATTATCTTTTTTATCATTCTTGTTATAAATTGTTTAACTACACTTGGAAACATAAATAATTAAAAACATAGCGTGAAATCAAATCAAGTATGCCTAAAAGCAGCTGTTGTACGTACTCAAATCCAAAAAGCAAAATATGAGAACAAAACTAGGTCCAGAAAATTTTAGTTGAAGAGTTTTGAACTGTTGAAACTCTGCTTATAAATATCAGATGATCCAATATTTTGAGAGAAATATTTTGGAAACTAAAAGTGTTGAAACATTATTTGTTGTTCGTTGTTTTCTAATATTTGCTTTGTATTTGGATTCAACCTGAGCTAATAGCTAATTTATTATTTAGAATTACTGGCGTCGAAAAATGTAATTTATCTGAACGAAATTGTTTACATAAAAAAAACAATATTTCTAAAACTGATCATTACGATTAAGACTCTCTAGTTTACTTGGAACTGTTTTTAAAACTTCATGCGTTAATTTATTGAGATAGAAATGTAAAAATATCATCCACCAAAACATTCTGTAAAAATCTAGCCAAGTCTCGATGGAGCTGCTTGATCATTAAAAAGTAATGAAATCAAGACAAAGACGTGCCAAGTCTAAGGTTCCTTACTGCGATTACTTTATTATTATGGTTGATGGAAAAGAACCTTAGACTTGGCACGTCTTTGTCTTGATTTCATTTTTTTAGAATGTTTTTGGTGGGATTTCACTTCTTTTGTAGAAACTTGAAAGGAATATTGGACGACCATTGGGTGTAATGATTGTGACGTCAGCTACTACACAAGGGTTTCCAGTTTGATCCCGGCGGGAGTACCTACAATATTTGTGTGCATAAACATGTCTGTTTGTATTGATCTAGCGCGTGCCGTGCTCCAAGATTTGTGTATGAAACCAAAATTGTTTCCTTTTTGCAAATTTTCCTTTATCTGTAAAATGAGTTGATGCTTTGAACCTAAATTCGACATAGGTATGTGTTTGCAAGATTTTTTTACTGCTTTGATTTTTTGCACAGATCCTAGGTACCAATACCATGTGTCATTAAATTCAGCTTGATACCTTAAAGTGTCCATAGAAAAAGAGCCTCGACAGATAATCGGACACATGTGTGTCTATCTAAATATGTAACCTTATTGGATTCCGTTTGTTCCTTTAAGGTACGTAAAAGAATATAAAAATAAGAATAAATAAAGCAAATCATGCCATATCCATTTTATTCGTTATCGATGTGTCTTGCATATTTAGTGAACCCGCAGACATCCTCGTCTGAGTGCAAGAATTGGGCAAGCCGTCTAATTTGTCCCAAAGCTGTCCTCTCATGAAATATTAATGGAGCAGTAAGATGAGATCGCATCGAAGGACTACGGCAGCCCACCGGACTGATAGCTGAGCTTTTTTATGTAGCAACCATAAATTGTGAGCCGGTAACATTTTATTGCATCCAACCTATACAAATGGTATGAATTATGCTTAGGCATGTTTTTTATTGGTATCCAGAATAGTGGACTTGCATTTGTTTTGCTATTTCGGATGATGAATGCGATGCAGGTGTACCGATAGTAAAACCAGTTATCTTTGTAAAATGTCGACTGGTTACTGAAGTGATAAAACGTACATGACGACCCATCTGGTGTAATGGTTGAGACGTCAGCTATTACACCGAGGGTTCTGGATTCGATCCCCGGGCAGTACACACAAATGTATGTTTGTATTGATCTGGGTGTTTTCTATGTATAATATGTGTGTATTTAGAAAAAAAAACATAAGTTTATCCGTTGCTCAGTATATATTTTACATGCTAATGCTTAGTTTAGGGCTAGATGACGCTGTGTGAATGTCTGTGGAAATCTATCATTATTTATTATTATATTCAACTTTCATCTCCATCTTTAAGAATACCTACAAGTTGGCCACTGGTAAATATTTCCCTTCTCAAATAACCAATAGTTAGAAGATATCTGCATCTATTGGCTACCGACGACCTTCTACAGGTCATCTATCCATCTTGTCGATAGCCATCCTACGCTTCGCTTGCATCTACGTGTTTTCCATTTGAGGATCTTTCAGCTCCAGCGGCCATCGGTTCTTCGTATTCAAATGCATCGGCCCACTACCTCTAAGTTCTGTTAACTCTACGTAAAATTAAAAAGCTTATTTATTATTTATTTATCCAATTTGCCTACGTTAAATATTTAAATCTTAGAGTAGTGTATAACTAAGGTAATAAATATTTTTAAAACGGGCTATATTAAATCCTGGAAAGAAGATAGTCAACTTGTGCTATTTATTCACTATATACTGTATTGGTTGTTTCAGGTATCACGTGAACTTAGTCTTCTAGACCAAAAGGGCAGTCAAAATATGTAAGGTAAACCTGGAAGAAAAGTTTTCCATACGGCTAGGTAAAACTACTTAAGTGTGGCGAATAAATGCGGGCGGTGACTTGTGATAAATGCGGGCACCGACTTACGATAAATGCGGGCGCTCAACTCGCTTGTCGCACTTATAGCCCGCATATTTTGCTCGCGTTTGTTACTTCTAGGATAATGGTTGAGCCGTGTGAAAGAGGTACGGTCTATGAACATTTATCTCAATGTTTGTTTCGTGTTTAGATTTTTTTATCGTAGTTTATAGTTGCTACGTTCATTTATTGACTAATCCAATTAAAATTATTTATTTATTTTTAATGTTGTTAGCAGCTATCTGAGCACATGAATTTGTTTTATTTTGTTTTTTACTAAAAACACTTTTAAATAATAGGAGTAGGTAATAAACATCAACCAGGAATGAGATTCTAGGTATTATTAGGAAAAAATCACTCGCTATAGTTTTAATGCAATAAAGGAATGCCTCGAATAAACCTGTTACAAAAAAAAAGTAGTTGATGACTACGTTTACAGATTTTGTATCGATTATTTGTTAAATAATGCCGGATAATCTTAAAAAATTGTCAATTTTGTAGACATATTTGTAGTACCTACTTTGAAGACAGAACAAAATTTTTTTGGGTAAAAAAAGACATGGTAATAACATTGTTTTCAAAAAATATTTGACTTTATACTAGTTTTGATATTTCGACAAAGAAAAAATTGCTCACAAACTCAAAAATTTTATACATCACCTATTTTTGATTGGATGTTATTAAAATATCTTGTGTAGTTTAAGCTTAAGACATTCAAACAAGTGTTTAAGCATGCTCCACCTTATTTCACTTATCCCACGTCGACTCAGTCCGAGTTCAAGAGTGAGTTCATTGTGATTGACTTTCGATGAATCGCCTAGGTTCTTAAATGTATTCTGAAGTTCTTACAAATTCAATTGTTTAAAAATAAAGCCAACAGTGAATTATATTTAAGAATTGATTTTATTCTAATCTAAAATACTGATTCCAAACTCGTCTTTTGGATTTATATTCAATATAGCAATTTTCAAATATCTACGATGTATAACTTAGAAATATTGTAATAAATTTCGTTTTTTGCCAAAATACTTCATATTTCTGAACGAAATTTACGCAAACTGATATAAAACTTTTACGATACAAATCACGGGCATTTTATGACATTTATTTGATGCCCAATTATTGGAAATATAAAACGTATTTAACGAGACTGAAGTTGAATATTCAAGCTCGAATAATGTTTTCCATTACAGCTAGCTTTGTAGAATAGTTATGAAATTGGACGAAGTGTCAGCGAGGTGGAGTGCCAGGGCTCGGGAGTTCAGCAGAAATTGCTTTCTCACTTGAAGTTAGGGTGTATTGCGTACATCGGAATTGGAGGACAGTCCAATTTTCAATATGTGGTTGTGTTGTAATTTTAAAATCTAAAATGTACGCTGTTGATGCAATAATAAAATAATGAATAATGTCTCACCATTAATTTTTATAATTGACACACATAATTTGTAAAATTCTTAAACTAAAGATTTTGTAGCCATTCGTGAGTGACTGATGCTTGTGTGGATTAAGAGACCCATAAGTATTACAGGTCTACACTAGGCTAACTCTTCTCTCTCTTCAATCTATCGCAGTCCACTACTGGACATAGCTCTCGCCCAGATTACGCCAGATATCCCGGTCCTCCCTTTTCCTCATCCAGCCTCCACCAGTGACCTTTCGCAAGTCGTCTATCCATCGGGCCAAAGGGATTACTATGCTACGCTTGCCGAGACGCGGTCTCCACTCTAGAACTCGTCTGCTCCAATGGCCATCGGTTCTGCGACATACGTGACCGTCTCACAGTCACTTAAAAGTACCGATCCAACGGGCTATGTCGGTTATTACTTCTACTTCACATGAACATAAATAAAAACTGTTAGCGATCAAGTGATAGTTTAGGTAACATCAGAGGTTTTGAAGTATAAATAATTGCGATCGAGATACACACGCAGTCAAATTTATCGGGCTTTATTTAAGCGTTTACGGCTATACCTAAAAAGTTGCCGTTTATTGTGCTTTTGCTTGTATAACAACAGCAGTAAGTTACCTGATAAGAAATATTGTTTGTTTTATACCTAAACACTGAACTCTTGTTTACCACTGACTCGCTGCATTGTAAAACGGCTTACCTGCAAGAAAATATACATATTTTTATAAAAGCTTACAATATTGTTTATCTTGTCTTAAATTAAAGTAAATATTGTTTCAAGAGTATTAATAAATTATCAGAATGATTGTGATATGAAAATTAATCGAAATGTGTCAGTATTTATCCAAGATATCCAAAAATGTAGTAACCCTACCACCCCGTATTGTCAGGGTCGTATAAATAACGCGTTCGGAGTGATACCAACGGTATCGGAGGACGAATTACAAATTTATTGTGGTTGAATTCACGCGGCCGGGGCGCACCGGCATTATGTCGGTGTGGGGAAATATTTTTTCCTAGATTGTGGAAACGTTGCTCATCGCCCCGAGTTATGTGAAATATTCACAGCCTCAGTCAGCGTGGGGCGAAATAAAATATTTATTAGCGCGGAGTGTGCCGAGATGTAGGTTACAGATTAACATGTTAGGTTTACTACTGCAAATGTTTACCTATTTTAACGAAGTTTCTTAGTAATATTTTCACGATCAAAAAACATGGATCTTAATTTTTTTTATGTTATTAGTGTACAGGACGGTCTGGACGCTCACCTGATGGTAAGTGATACGCCAGACCATGACAGAACGGCATTAAAGGACACCAACAACTGATAGACAGTTATTATCCTCCATCAATGCCGCATTGCGCCCGTCACCCGAGACAACAGATGTTAGGTCTCTTACCCGGTAATTTCACTAGCTACATAACTGTATGTACACTGTATGTTTTGTGTTTCGGGATGAGGGCACTGGCCCTCATCCCGAAACACAAAAGTGCATAACACTCCTGTTTCACGGGATGATATCTGGCACTGCGCTGGTACCTACCTAGACGACTCAGTATCGAGTCTACCACCTAGTGTTAATTTAAGTTGGATCATAAACATGAACTTTGAAAGTAGTAGCAATTTAATAATAATAAAGTACACTTAGTGCCTTTGAAGTTAGTACATGTACACTTAAAACAAATAAATCACCAGAACTTAGTCTTAATTTAAAGTTATATCGTCCGTACCGTAACACTTTACAGGTGAGCTTATGATGATACTAACATTGTATGATTACGTACTGTATAGTTCTTGCTGACTTTTAAACTGATTTGTTGTGGTCAAATAAATGTTTTTCCTTGTTTCTAAAAAGAAAAGATGTAATCCGATGGTTAACAATGATTGCCGCGAATGTGCTGTTGGCCTCGATCTTTATTGTTCAGAGCCCGAATTGAGATTTGGCGCCGGCGTAAAACGAAATTGGCTATTAACACGAATTGCCACTATGTACCTAAATCTAGAATTTTGTACTGATTTTTCATTCTCATTTTACTCAATATGGGATAGATTTCTGAACGAACGATGCATGATAACATGATAAGCGATGTGCGTATGGTTGCTGATCGGATGGTAGGAGTGAGTGAGATGAAATGTGAAAGATAGGCGACGATTGGCCGCGCAAGCTATATGTAGTACGAACTGTATTTTTTTTAGTATTGAAAGTTATTAAATGCAGTGTCAATCTCAGTAATTTTTTTCCATTCTCCACCCCACATGCAAACGAAATTGATTAAGATAGGATTATTAATCAACACTAGGTCAAGCAAATTGAAGTGGCACTCGGCTTTATCATGTATGTTGCAGACTTGATGGCCGTTGGAGCAGACGAGTTCTGGAGTGAAGACCGCGTCTCGGTATGCGTAGCGTGGGACGCACACACCGAGGGAACTACGACTTACGAAAGGTCGCTGATGGAGGCTGCATGAGGAAAGCGGATGACCGGGATATCTAGCGTAGAATGAGGGAGACATATGCCCAGAAGTGGATTTCGATAGGTTGAAGATAACTTATTAACAAGTTAATAAGTTAGTAAAGAAGTTAATCTATAACCATTAAATTTTGCGACCACATTAGTTACTGTAATCGCTGTGTACCCTAAGTTTAGTGTGTTGTATCCTTATTATTATCATAGAATACAATAAAAAATAATACTAAATTTATTTAATATCAGAAGCGAAATGTAGTTGGCTGGAATTCATTCAAAAGAAAAAAATTATAGACTTACCATTTGAAAATGTTAAACTTCTTTGAATTTATACCATACCAGTAAACTACTAAATACATTTATTTGATGCCAAAGGAATCCCTGCTTAAAATATCTTTATGTCAACGCATTCGATGTAAAGTTGAAAAGTTTGGTACGATGCCAAAGGTTGGATTTCCGTGCATTAAAAACAATTAGTATTTTATTTGGTAAATAATGTATGTTTAGTTATAAATGTAAGTAAGTTACACCATCGATATAAAGAAGCCCTAAAAATATTTTCAGTAAGTGAAGAATGTTTATCTTTTGTTTATATATTGTATATATTACAACACAAAATAAATATACATTATTTAGAAATTTAAATGGGACTAAATTTTAGCGGTCATGTACAAATAATACAAGAAAGATACTTAGTTCAGAGCCATAATGGTATTCATTCAAAAAGTTTCCAATATCTGTTTCTATTATTATTATTATGAGCGTCGGTGGCTCAATGGTGTGGACTGTCGCCTTCCTACTGGAAGGGCTGTGGTTCAAATCACAACACGTACCAATGTGTTTTCAAATTTTCGAAAATATATGTACGTTATCCGACGCTCTTACGGTGAAGGAAAACATCGTGAGGAAATCTTCATGCACGTCTGGGAAGAAATTAAAAGGTTGTGCGTGAAGTCGTCCAATCCGCACTGGGCCCGCGTGGACGACTAAGGCCTAATCACCCTACGCGGGTAGGCTCGTGCCCCTTTGGTGGGGTCGTTTAATGAGCTAATGATGATGATCAGTTTCTATTTGCCATGAATAATACTTGATTATTAATACAGCAGCTTAGCGCTATAATATGGTCATATTATAGCGCTAACTGACTGACTGGTCAGTACTGAAGCCAATAAAGCTAACAATAATAAAACATTGTGAAAATGATAAATGTGTCCACTGTAATAAGCCGCTTGACGCAGCGAGAAGTGCGCTAAGTAAGCGCCATCAATCTTGCTGAGCGCACGCGACCTGCCTTGAATAGTAGATCAGGGTGCAACTGAGAAATGGTGACAAAAATGTATCGAATGTGTACCTATACAATACTTAGCTTTAAATCACATGATATCGTCCCAACAATTCCATTTTCTATATCGAATCAAATAATCAGGCAAGTTGATAATATATCGAAATGCATACATGAGTTCTTTAAAGATCGAGAAGTTTTAAAAACTAACAACCGCCGATATTTGTTTGAATAGCGCCGTGGGAATTATGGTTCTGGACCATTTAGGCTCATGATTTTTTTTATAGGATAGGGGGCAAACGAGGAGAGAGAACACCTGATGGAAAGTGAATACTGCCGGCCATGGACATTTGCAACACCAAAGGAGCTACAAGATGTGTTGCCGGCCTTTTAAGCAAGAGATTTTAATTAATGGTACAAATGTTAAAACTAAAACAATCTACAGTGCTTATTAAGTATTAAAACAAATAAAATAATCAGCTACTTTCGTCACGCTTGATATACATCTCTCTTCAACCTATCGCAGTCCACTGCTGGACATAGGTCTCCCCCATTTTGCGCCAGATATCCCGGTCCTCCGCTTTCTCATCCAGCTCCACCAGCGACCTTCGCAAGTCGTCGGTCCATCGGGCCGGAGGGCGTCCTACGCTACGCTTGCCAAGACGCGGTCTCCACTCCAGAACTCGTCTGCTCCAACGGCCATCGGTTCTACGACATACGTGACCAGCCCACTGCCACTTCAACTTGCTGATCCGGCGGGCTATGTCGGTAACTTTAGTTCTCTTGCGGATTAAATCATTTCTGATCTTATCCCCAAAAGAGACTCCAAGCATAGCTCGCTCCATTGCGCGTTGAGTGACTTTGAACTTGTGAACCAATCCCGCAGTCAGTGTCCATGTCTCAGCTGCGTATGTTAGCACGGGTAGGACGCATTGCTCAAAGACTTTCGTCTTTAAGCATTGCGGAATAGTTGACGTTAAGACATGACGTAGCTTACCGAATGCCGCCCAGCCCAACTGAACCTCCTACTAGCCTCCTCTCGAAGTTATGCCGGCCAAGTTGGATGGTTTGGCCCAGGTAGATATACTCCTGCACAACCTCGAGACGGACGCCATCGACGCATATCGGTTGTGGCATGACACGACTGTTGAACATGACTTTGTCTTGTCCAAATTCATGCCAAGCCCAACTCGTCGGGAAGATTCATTAAGGCTGTTCAGCATCTCCGCAAGCTCTTCCGATGACTCTGCCACGATGACGATATCGTCAGCAAAACGAAGATGAGAAATAACTCTCCATTGACGTTGACGCCTCGTTCAGACCAGTCCAGGGTCTTGAAGACATCCTCCAATGCGTTTGTGAACAGTTTCGGGGATATTACATCCCCCTGTCTCACACCACGACGCAATTGGATGGGTCTTGTCCGCTGGTCTTGGATCTGAACGGTCATCGTCGCTGCGTTGGAGAGACACTTCATCACCTCGATATATCGCCAGTCGATACCGCATCGCTGCAGAGCCTCCAGAACAGCCCAGGTTTCGACGGAGTCGAAGGCTTTCTCGTAGTCCACAAATGCCATACACAGCGGCTGGTTATACTCTTCGGTCTTCTGTATAAGCTGCCGAACAGTATGGATGTGGTCCACGGTGCTGTAGCCTTTTCGAAACCCAGCCTGCTCCGGTGGTTGGAATTCGTCAAGTCTTATGGCGAGACGGTTCGCTACAACTCTGGAAAACAACTTATAGACGTGGCTCAGAAGCGCTATCGGTAATTCTTCAAGAGAGTTTTGTCACCCTTCTTGAAGAATAAGACGACAACGCTTCTGGACCACGCCTCTGGTGTAGTTCCTTGGTGAATGACGGCATTAAAGAGCTCAACTAATGCCCTAAGGACGGGCTGTCCACCGGCTTTTAGGAGCTCTGTCGTAATACCGTCATCCCCCGGGGCCCTCCATTCCTGAGTTGCTCCAGTGCTGCACTAATCTCGCTAACGTCAACATCCGGGATATCCTGCGTATAATGGCGCCTTAGTGGGGCACGTGGATCTTCGGTGTCCTCGGTCTGTGGCTGATGAGCGCTCGATGAAAACAGTCGTCCATAGAATTTCTCAACCTCTTCCAGGATCTGTGGGCGAGTCGCAAGTAATTGCCCATCTGCTGTCTTAAGCTTAACCAGATGGCTCTTCCCAAGTGGTTTTTGGAAAACTTTGGGCCCCCTGTTCTGTTCAATAAGGTCCTTAATGAACCTTGTATTGAAACAGCGGAGGTCCCTGCGAACGAGTTTTCGTATCCGCTTGGAGAGAGCCTGATATTCTGGCGAAGCAACAGCAGCAGATGGCATCTCGCGTCTCAGCCTCATCAAATCCAGGGTTTCGGGAGAAAGTTTGGACGACTTAGCTCGTTTCATCGGCGGGAAATGCCTGCGACCCAGTATACACACCGCCTTCACCACGTTGTCGGTTATCTCGTCCACGTCGCCAGTGGTTTCCAGCGAGTCGAATCGATTTTGAAGTTCTAATTGGAACTGTTCGGACCCATAGTGTATTTGGAGCGGCGTAGGTCTGAGAGTAGATTTTATTAAGCGAGACCGCTTAATAAAATCTACTCTCAGACCTACGATATACATATGTTTTTGAAATGTTTAGTGAATTTTGCATTTTATTGTTGCGTCTCCTATTAAGGAATTTATATTTTTAGTGAATATGAACTTATTAATCAGCAAGTTGTTATAAAAATTTCAAAGTATTTGACCACTTTTATGTGAATTGTGCAATTTGTGACTAGATAGACATTTTCATTATGGCTACACAAATTTAAGCGATGTGTTAATTGGGATATTAAAACTTGCGCCCTCTACACGATGTTTGAATCGAACAAGGACATAACTGCGATAGTTTCAAACATTCATTAGTGACACATGTATGAAGCATTTTCTAAATGTCGCCGGATTGATGGCATGATTGAAATTTATTGACTTTAAATTTGTGGATGTATGTGTCACTTATGCGGTTTTTCCCACATTCAGGACATTTCAGGCTGAATCACCTTATGATAGGCTAGTACAAAGGTATTGTCAAACACTCGTGAATTTTAAAGTGCTTATATCACGTACTTCATTCTAAAAAAGTGTTATATGGATCATACATAGCTGACTTATTGTTAAACTGCTCAATTTATTGTCTGTTAACCCCTTTGAATTCAACTATCGCTATATAAAACCAATTTTTATTAAAAACTTTTTTCATTTTTTTTAAAATAGTGCAATGGTGTCATGGAGCACCTGGTTTTGTATCCTTGTATCCTCTTCAACGGCCAAGTCACACAACATCAAACATAATAATAAAGTAATCGCAGTAAGGAACCTTAGACTTGGCACGTCTTTGTCTTGATTTCATTACTTTTTAGAGATAATCAAGCAGCTCCATCGAGACGTGGCTAGACTTTTTACAGAATGTTTTTGGTGGATACTATATTTCCGCCACTACAGACGAAATATTGCCAGTACTTTCTACACATTCCCATTATGGCATTAAACATAGAAGTAAATCTATTTCTGGAAATAAATATAAGTGTCAGATTGTATTTATTCCCAGAAATAGAATTCAGTTTAATAAAACGTAACTATATTCCGACATATTATCCAAGAATAGAATTCGGCACAAGTAACCCTTTACTCGATTGATTCACGGTCGACCAAGCGTGCGTGTAACATTAATTAATTTGCAAACTGATAAAGCGTGCCGGGACAACTATGTGTGATCAAATATCAAGTCTCGTGGGACGACCGCGGTAACGATTTTACGCGTCCCGAGTCTGGCAATGATTAATTGGAAACCTCTCGGGGCTGAGCTTCCGCGTGGGCCTTTGAATGGAAGTGAATCACTTGTGTGCAAAACTTCGGTTTATTAGTATTTCGATTTTTTAATACTAAATTTGAAAATATGAGAGTAAATTTTATTCAAAATTGCAGTTATTAAAATATAATAAAAAAGACGCCTTTATTACGCACTTAAAATGTAGTTTAAAAATACTAAAAAACACGCTTTTATTATGAAAAAAACTAAAATATAGTTAAAATAAAACTAAAGAACACGCTTTTATGATTAAAAAATGGAAAACCATTTTTAATTTAGAAATAAATTTATAAATAATAAATAGTTATTTTGTAATAAAACCATGGGGAGCTCCAAATATCAGTTCTTAAGAAGCGCGAAAGTATTCAGTAGTGACACCGCTTAACATCTCACTATCGATAGTACTATAGAAAATTAAGCTAAGTCCAAAAAATACGAGAAGTTCCCGCTCGTCACCCCTAGCTTTGTCCCCACCGGTACATAAGCAAGATAGATGTAGGCACATTACGCAAATTATTGAGACGCAAATATCAAACACCAAAAATCAAAGGCCACTTCACGATGAATTTACGCCACAGTAAATACGAATATTTTTAATAAACCAAATTGTATTGTCCAAGTTAATTGGATCGTTAGTAGTACAGTCGGTAACGTGACGACAAATTTCATTAAAACAACTACTTCGTAAACATGGACTCCGTTGACTCGTTACATCGATTCGAAATTAATTCCGTTTATAAAATTAATATTATATCGTGGAATCGAAATTGACAATAGTTTTCGTGATTTAATTTGGTTGAAATGTTTCATTAATTTTAACAGGTATTTAAATGCAAAACATAAAATATAAAAAGAATTATGATATATTTTTATATCATAATCCTTATGATATTATAAGCACGAGGGTTTATCATATTTAAATTGTACGAGTTTAAATAAAAACATATAAAAATGTATGGATGCGTGGTTTTTTTCCCTGTAACACAAAAACTACCAATAGACTTTGATCAAATTTTACAACAGTAAAGTCTGCACAGACAAGTCGAGAAGCTTTAATACAAAGATAGCCGCTATGTAACCTAAAAACAATATGAAATTGATCGGATATCGAATAAAGCAAAAACTCAAAGCAAATAAGTTTTCTTTTACCATCACGGCAAAAACAAAAGTCATTTTTTTTATTTCAGACAAAAGATCCATCATAATCAGCTACGTCCCCACCGAGGGGCACGAGCCTACCCGTAAGGTTGTTTAGGCCTTAGTCGTCCGCGCGGGCCCAAAACGGACTGGCCGATTTCACACACAACCTTTGAATCTCTTCGCAGGCGTGCGCAGGTGTCCTCACGATGTTTTCCTTCACTGTAAGAGCCTCAGATAACATACATATATCTATCTATCTGACACATTGGTATGTGACGGGATTTGAACCTGCACCCTCCAGATCGAAGGTAACTCCATACCAATGAGCCGCCGACGCTCTTACGGTTCATATTACAATTCTATCACATTAAAATAATTTAAACAATCAAACATTAAAAATAATTAAAGTAAACTCTACAAGTATTTCCTATTCAACCTATCGCAGTCCACTGCTGGACATAGGTCTCCCCCATTTCGCGCCAGATATCCAAGTATTTTTTTACATAAAAATATAATCTTACTGGTACGGAAATTTGAATATCCCGGAAAGTGTCTGAGGTCAAATTCCATTAAAGCATATCATTTTTAATCTTTTCATCTTAACTCAACAAAATTTAATCAAATTAAAATAATCTCATATTTCCTGAGGGTTTCACTTCCCGAAAGGTGTTCAATATTGCTTCTGCGTTCTTACGTAAACTTTTGTAAAAAGGGCTCCATATTGTAATCAGTTTGTTTCAGAGATCGTCTTATTTTATGTTTATGTACAAAGGCAGGTATTTAATAATGGCGTCGACAATTCTGCGATCAAATGTATATTATTATGCAGTCTTACGAACGAATGAAATCCCTTCGGACGAAGCCTTCGCATCAAGTAAGTTCGTTTCATCATCATCATCATCATCAGCTCATTAAACGTTCCCACCGAGGGGCACGAGCCTACCTGTAAGGGTGTCATTTAAAGGCCTAGTGCGGGTTGGACGACTTCGTGCTGAACCTTTGAATCTCTTCGCAGGCGTGGGCAGGTTTCCTCACGATGTTTTCCTTCACCGTAAGAGCGTTGGATAACGTACATATAATTTCGAAAATTCAAACATATTAGTACGTGGTGGGATTCGAACCTCAGCTCTCCCGGTAGGAGGGCAACAGTCCACACCATTGAACCATCGATGCTCGTTCGAACGAAGTTCGTTTAATCTAATGATTTTTAATCATTAATTACAATTTATATTGCTACTGGCCATACAGTTTAAATTCTATTAGAAAATCTTGCATTCATATTATTACAAAATCAAGCTTACCGATCTGTAGTCATATTTCATACACTCTTCATTGTATTATTTATCGAGGGCGTGAGATAACTTATAAAGTACGTTTTTAGTACACATTTTCGTCAATAATCTTTTGAAGGTTTTACGATAAAATGGCGTCTCTTTAACAACGGTTCTCTCGAGAATATTCTTTGGCGGCGAACGGAAAAGTTGATAATACTCGTAATGTATATTGAAAGCTCTATAATTTTATGTAAACGACGCATCTGTGGTAACGTAAACTTTTAGGTAATACATTAACGTCCCATGTGGATTTATGGTTGATAAGTCGGCTACTATAAGTTCCAGGGTCCATTACTCTTATTCTACAAACATAATGTGTATGGTGCTTTATGTTTTTTTAAATATTATAGAAGGCAAACGAGCCAACGGCTCATCTGATGGTAAATGTCACCGCCGCCCATGTACACTTGCAATACCAGAGGGCACTGAAATGCGTTGCCGGCCTTGTATTGTCTGGCGTTTCTTATAGATTTTGCGTATGGTTTTAGAAAAAAAACGTTATTAAATTACAATATACTATTTTATAAGCTAAATAAGCTTACTTTCAATTTATAGATATTTTACTAAAATTAATTCTAATTCTTGTATGTATGTAGTATAACAAGCTAAGGATTTAGTTCACGGAGCTCCAACAAAATTATCATTAATTTTATTAATAGGCTGATATAGCCACCTGAATAAGAATTCCATACTTCGCTTGGTCTCAAATTTTTTTAGGCCACGGTCTTACTTTGGTACCAGGTGACCGAACAGCCCGTCTCGTTAACTAAATGACATAAAAAACTAATTTATATTTTTAAACTAGTACTATAAGTGACTTTCATTATGCCCTCTACCCGTAGGATTCAAACCCACGAACACTTGATCACGTAGCAATGTAAATACATCGCTTTAACCTCTAAACCATGGCAGTTGGAAAAGGTATATAAGCAAACAAGAATACATGCTACCATATTGCATAAGTAACTAAAAAGGGCTCCCTTTAACGTGCAACTTGACCCGAATGGAATCAGTTCCGGGGTCTAATAATAAAACCTCCTTGTTGGTTTTCAGATTTATTTATAAAATTGCCAACCTAACCAAACAGGCTCCCTCACAAGTGGCGCCCTCTCAATGTAACCTGCGCAAACACGTGCGGTGTTTACTTTTTTGGTTTAAGTGTGTATTATTATATTTTCTACTTGTACTATATTATTATATTTTCTTCCTGGACATCAAACAGCGTCTATCTTCCATCGTTCAAGGTCGCATTCTCACTTTCTTTGGACATATCACACGACAAGAGGACACATCTGTGGAGCGACTTGTGATCCAGGGCAAAGTCGATGGAGTGAGGGCGCGCGGTAGACCACGAATGCGTTGGACGGACCAGGTGAAGTCTGCCCTAAATATTCCACTTCACGAATGTACGAGGATAGCTCCGGTACGAGAAGAATGGCGACGAATAGTTAGACCCGCCACCATGCCAGCTATGACGACCACTACCACTCAGCCAAGAGTGTAGCGACAAAGAAGTAAAAGAATATATGAAATATATTGGATCTTAATTTAAGTAGCGTTTATGGCCTAAATGGATTCAAATGTTAAATACTCCTATTCAAATAAATCTTTTTGCAGATACTTTGGAATCGTTAGATCTCATTTTTAACCGACTTCAAATTACAAATTTGTGTAATTCGTAATAAAATAACCACTGGAATAAAATAGATATACAATGAATTAGAAGGTGCTCTGAGTCTCCTCCCCTCATCAAACTCTGGTTTCCTTATCATGAATCCGACTCTGAAGTATCCTCTTTCTAACAAAAAAATCATCAAAATCGGTTTATAAATGGCGGACACAACCACCAACATACATACAATGACGTTGCCCTCGATATCGCTGGTCTCCATCGTCAGATCCCGACTTCCTTAAAAAATCTTAAACGACTAAGATATCCGTGAACTAACATAAAATGGCATAATTATAATTATACGGTCAAGTTGGTGTTTTAACCGCCTTTAAAAAAGGATCTTGTTTAACTTAAGGTGACCTACACTGTGATAGCCTGTCCACAAAAGACATGATTTTCATTTAATTTTTGGTTACATAATTATATCCAAATATGTCGGAATTGTTTAAATATTTTATTACATTTCCATACAAAAGATAGTATTTTTTGTTCGTGTGCTAATCCACTAGATGCTTAAGTGTCTTGCTGGTTTCTTCTCAGTGGAAAACTACCTCCCGAACCAGTGGTAGCTTCATTTGACATTCATAATGTTCTTTAAGGACCTAAACTGAATAAACACTTTTCATTTCATTTCATTTTATGATTTAGGTTGCTTTCTTACTAAATGTGCTATCTATCCAGAAGTAGGAAATTGCCAGTTCCTTGTCCTGACACAAATATTTTTCTTGGAACGTTTCCCAGAATGTGATATTAGATTGTGTAGTAAGATTGTTTCATTAATTGGGTGTGGCTCGAATAGCAGACGACTACGAGTTAATAAAACTGTATAGGTTAACTTGGTACAAGGAAATATGCAATGGATTAGTAGTAGTAATTTTATTTTTAAATAGATGTGCTCCGTGGTATTACTCACGGTATTTTTTTTCGTGTTTACTACTGCTTTTAGCCGCAGATGGCCTTAAAAGCTTCACCGGGCAATTGGCGAGAACAGATGGCTCTCAGCCTTAAAATTTACACAACGAGCCTAAGGGCGTCCCCGAACGGGACTCGAACCTCGACTTAGGGCATTGCGGGGAAGAAAGCTCACGGCATAAGGTATTCTCCACAGTTATACAATTATACTTAGTTTTTCCTTTTTATAGCCACTATCTGCCAATAAAGGTCCAGACAATGCGGTCTAGCCATTTCAGACATTACCCGAAACAAAGAGACAGACGAATAGACGGAAAGACAGTGAAAAAAATCATTTTGATGTATGCTCCGTATCTATTTATCTTTTCAACCTATCGCAATTCATAGGTCTTCCCCATTTTGCGCCAGATATCCTGGTCCTCCGCTTTTCTCATCCAGCCTCCACCAGCGACCTTTCGCAAGTCGTCGGTCCATCGGGCCGGAAGGCGTCCTACGCTACGTTTGCCAAGACGCGGTCTCGGTATACATATTCATAATTATGCATGTAGAAAAAAAGGGGTTATTTCAATATTACAAACACACTCCGTATAGATCGATTATTTTATTTTATTTTATTACAGCCTAATATGTCCACTGCTGAACAAAGGTTTACCCTAATGATTTCCACGCGGACCGATCCCAAGCAGTTTACACCTATCACCTTACTGCCACCTTAACCGGGTCATCAGTCCATCTGCAAAGGATCTAGCGGGATAAGCGTATGAAAACTACACTCGCGTCTGATGAAGGATTTTTACCTTTTTTTTATCTAAAATAGCCACATACTTAATCTCACACCCCTCACCCCTTTAGTAAGGGAATAATGGGGATGACAACCCTTAACGAAAAAATTTTTTTTCTCAGTACCTATTTGAGATATCCTTCATGAGATTGAAAACATACATGACTATCGATGAACTAATTATTATAGATTTTTTTTAGAATTTTCGGAATATTATAAACTGTAAAAAATGGGAAGTATATTTTTTGGGGATGGTTTTTTATACCAACCCTTAAAGTGACACGTACCAAAAAAATATATCTTATTGGTTAATTAATTAGCTATTACATGTAAAAGTTACAAAAGGGTCGGATTGGTGGAACACAGCTTAATAAAAATCTATTACTTATATTTACTTGCATGCATACCTATATATTCGAGCGTCGGTGGCTCAGTGGTGTGGACTGTCGCCTTCCTACCGGGAGAGCCGAGGTTCAAATCCCGACACGTACCAATGTATTTTCGAATTTTCGAAAAATATATGTACGTTATCCGACGCTCTTACGGTGAAGGAAAACATCGTGAGGAAACCTTCATGCACGCCTGCGAAGAGATTCGAAGGTTGTGTGTGAAGTCGTCCAATCCGCACTGGGCCCGCGTGGACGACTAAGGCCTAATCACCCCATACGGGTAGGCTCGTGCCCCTCGGTGGGGACGTTTAATGAGCTGATGATGATGATGATGATACCTATATATTAATTTTTACCAGAAACTATAAAAACACATGTGCAGTATCTTTATATGGATTTATCATCTTAAATACGTTTTTGCAATTATTCAGTGTCAACAAATGTGTCATCATCTCATCAGATTTCAGATCTTTACATCTTAATCAAATGTGTATACCTACAAATAAACTATAAATAATCACCGATGAATAATATTCGATTTGATGACATTCGACTGCACGAATTTTTAACATCGTGTTATAAACTCGATAAAATGTTATATCATATTACATAGCAAATAACATGTTGTGACCTGTTCATTTGGACGCGACACGTAAGCCGGGGAGTCAATCACAAACGCGAAGTGAAGCACGATCATTATTTTTGTGCGATTCAGTTTTTTACTGTAACATTTGCAATCAGAAATAATGGAGAAAACAAGTGAATGTCGTAATAATGATAAATGTGTTAATTGTAAAATGAGTCTCAGAAACACCAATGGAAAGTTGAAACGCATCATTACAAATGAAGATTTAAATATATATCAACCTTATTGTAAAAATACTTTACATATTGGATCCGTGTTTTGGCATAAATGTAGACTGATAGTATATAGAGTCGCGCAACCGACTACATCCACTGGCTGTAGTGACAGCGTTGAAAATGACAGTAACGACAGTGATTTCGATGATCCGGACTTTCAAGTGTTTTGTCGCAAGAATTCACGTCAAGAAGAATACGTAGAGTTTCAAATCAAAAGAGTTAAAACAACACGATCTATAACACGATGTTAAAAATTCGTGCAGTCGAATGTCATCAAATCGAATATTATTCATCGGTGATTATTTATAGTTTATTTGTAGGTATACACATTTGATTAAGATGTAATGATCTGATGAGATGATGTAATGATCTGATGAGATGATGACACATTTGTTGACACTGAATAATTGCAAAAACGTATTTAAGATGATAAATCCATACAAAGATACTGCACATGTGTTTTTATAGTTTCTGGTAAAAATTAATATATAGGTATGCATGCAAGTAAATATTTGTAATAGATTTTTATTAAGCTGTGTTCTACCAATCCGACCCTTTTGTAACTTTTACATGTAATAGCTAATTAATTAACCAATAAGATATATTTTTTTGGTAGGTGTCACTTTAAGGGTTGGTATAAAAAACCACCCCCAAAAAATATACTTCCCATTTTTTACAGTTTATAATATTCCAAAAATTCTAAAAAAAATCTATAATAATTAGTTCATCGATAGTCATGTATGTTTTCAATCTCATGAAGATATCTCAAATAGGTACTGAGAAAAAAAAATTTGTTAAGGGTTGTCATCCCCATTATTCCCTTACTAAAGGGGTGAGGGGTGTGAGATTAAGTATGTGGCTATTTTAGATAAAAAACAATAAAAAAAAGGTAAAAATCCTTCATCAGACGCGAGTGCAGTTTTCATACGCTTATCCCGCTAGATCCTTTATAAGCCTACACTGAAGTACAAGAAAGTTTGAAATAATAACCTAATTCTCACCTTATCTTCAATAAAAAAAAAGTTATATATTTCAGACCATTTTATAATATTGCTCAATGTCTAGTCACCTAATCTTCAGAAACGAGTAAAGCAAAATATCAACTTATTCCCATCAATTTTCCTTCCTCCAACACAATAGCACCCGGTTCCGTGATAACCTGCCAGACATATTTTTATCGCATTTCACAAAAGCATCACCCGTTATCGCTTGTCCCGCTCACACTTCGGGTCAGCTCGAACAAACAAAGGAGTAAGATAATGGTCGAAAGTTCATTTTAATTAAGACGAAAGGGCCCAGCACGGGCTTAATTTGAAACTTTTTCACTTGCCTTCATTAAAACTTCGAACACTTTCAATTAAAATGGCCACGTGCTTCAAAATAATTAATACGTAATTAAGGACATCGATTAGTTTAATTAACTTAGTAACAATGGGATAAGACGATGGCTTGGGTTGGTGTAAATCTCCTTTTGTATAGAAAACATTGCATAATTTTTATTTTAAAATCTTGGGATTTTCAAGAAAACTAGTACGATATTTTGTCAAGTATTCAAACATAGGTCTTTTGGGAGTCATCTTTAAAACATGTTAATTGTTTATTAAACTTAGTGGTGTTAATAAAAGTTTTTTGTTACTTAGTATTAAGATTTGACGAAAATATGTGAAACAGGTTTGGTTGCTTGCTTACACCTAATATCAGAAACATGAAATTGCCCCCTCACACTCATAGGTACTGTGGTACTCTTTTAGGTATTATTCTTTAAGGTATTTTCATTGAATAAATCAATTCAAAACTTATACAATAATTAAAGTCAAAGTCAAAATCAATTTATTCAAACAAGGCTAACAAACATCACTCATAAACGTCAAAAAATATATGAAATTCATAAAAACATTTTAACTACCAAAGTAAATCACAAAAAATAATTTTGATACTTGAAAAAAATGGGCTTCAGTGGTTTGGCCTGTTGAGAAACAAGCACTCAAGTCTATTCTATTCAACTTATCGCAGTCCACTGCCGGTCTCCCCCATTTTGAAGAAGCACCCAAGAAAGAAATAATTAAAGTTCTAGTTAAAAACAAACGCGACATAATAACGAATATAAGGGTGAATAACAGAGGAAACCATGTGTAAACTAGCCTGCGTTATCACTTTTATTTTACTAGTCGTATTTTTGTAGAGCTACGAGCGTCGAGCTAAAGGGCAGTAGTAGCAGATGCTACGATACGTAGCTTATGGTTGATTTCGTAGCAGTATATTACTGTGGTGCTGCTACGAGATTAGCAGGAATCTAATGATAATATTAAATTGTATCCTTGTGATTTTTAAAATAAATAGTATAAAGTTGAATCGATGTTGTTCCGTCAGTTCTTTGTTAGAAAAGATATGCGTCCGAAAAGTCTTTGTGATAATTAAAAATGTGTTAGTATACAAATTTCGGATTTGTAGGTAGGTTCATACGGTAGGATGTAACATCTTTATTTACTTATTCCAGATAGCTATGATCCATTACTTTTTTTCTTTCACCTGTGTTAGTATTATTTATTACTGTTTATTTTTGTATGTTTTGATTAATGTAGTATATTGCCAAGCTGAAAATTTATTCATATAAATATATTAATTATTATATTTATGGACTCAAGATATGCTTCATACCGACTGCAAAGCCGTAAGCTCGTAACTGTGTCATACCCGAAACATGAATAAATTTGGACTCACCGTCCACAAAGAACTGATAAGCGTTATCTCAACTGAGCTAACCTCTTCATATGGTAATACCCAGCCGGAGGCACCGACAGACTTGGAGTCTTGATTTAATAGTGATCCGGGACGTGCTAAACAAAAGACGTTTATAGTACTCGCTAGTGTTGTTGTCCGATGGATTATAATTATCGATAACCATAAAGAAAAGTATTATATTTCTTTGCATATTTTTCTACAAGTTAGAAAATAATAATCACTTGTTTGATACTCACAAAATGGCACTCGGCTAATCAATAGGGCTATCGATGGTATCGATTGCTTTGTTTGCGTAAAAACTATTGAAACACTAAAATTATATCGATGGTATTAAATACTACAAAGCGTAATATATAAAGCTGAAGAGTTTGTTTGTTTGTTTGAACGCGCTAATCTCAGGAACTACTGATTCGATTTGAAAAATTCTTTCAGTGTTAGATAGCTTATTTATCAAGGAAGGCTATAGGCTATATATCATCACGCTACGAGTAATAGAAGTGGAGCAGAAATGAAGAATGTTTCAAAATCGGGGGTATTTTTTCATACTTGGAGCTTCCGCTGCGTACGCTGAGTAAACGGTTAAAGTTACACAAAAGTCATGTATGAGATATTGTTCTCCTTTTAAAGGTCTACAAAAAGTCCGCAAGAGTATATGTCTATCTTTTAAGGTAAGCTCACTAAAACATATTTTTTGCTAATAAAAATTCTGAAATTGACCCCGAAACCTTTTAAGTTGGAGGGAGGGGAAATCCTATGTATAGTGATAAATGAAAGTACCGTGTTATCCCGAATTTAATGCGAGCGAAGCCGTGGGCAAAAGCTAGTATCTAATAAACTTTCGATACCTTTTATTCTGAATTTCGACAAACACTTTTCGACAGATGCTAGTTCGAGCATACATGCTCTTTGTATTTTTGTTATTTTGCGACATATGCGCATATTGAAAAATGAGATTGGTTACATAATGAGTACTTCGTGTAAAACTATATTAGTAGTATGCTTTTATTTTGAGATTTTTTTTGTTACAAATAAACAGAAAAAATACGAACAGTACACTACTTGAACATATGTTTTTGATAGCCCCGCCCCGTTAACTAGCCTCCGAGGCCATGCGTCATGTTGTCTGTATCACCATGGCTTAAACTAAGAGGTAATGCCAAAATATCTATAGTATTGACAGTATCGATAGGCCTATCGTTTGAATAGACGATTTTCATGGTCATTTATCGATAGTAAATCTATCGAGTGTTGGGCAACACTAGCACTCGTAAGTAAAGACGCTTTAAGTTTCGCGGCCAAGAATTAAGGGGATTCCGCGATAATCTCCGCGTTGTTTCAGCTAATGCCATTGTTTGTGTATTGCGATAAAAAGACTATTGTTACCGCATTAGTGGGAGTAATAACAAGGATAATTGTTAATATTGTTATTTTGATACGTTGTAATTGGCTTCACTAGTGGTGACAAATTAAAGCAACAGTGAGATGCTTTTGTGATTTAGATTTTGAAAAATTACCTACTTCCATCATCTAGTTTACAAAATGCGAGTAATAATAAATAGGTATTATAAAATTTCACTCAGCGGTATCTACGAGGTAACATACATAGGTACATTTTATACATAGAACACATTAAAACGAAAACGATGCATGCTCATGCTTAAAAATACATAAATGTTTGAACTGTTTAGGATAAAAACTCTTGGTGTGGTAGACTTTTTAACAATTACACCATTTCATGGTACGTCATTTCAAATACGACATAAACATGTTCAGTAAACTTTGTGTGTCCACACCAGACTAGTTCTTCCACATTTCATCATCACATGTCTTAAATGCATAATAGACAGTCCATGGACATTGTGGCTATGGACAATATGGATCCTAACCCACAACGCGGATCCAGTGCGGATTGGCGGCTGTTATAGGAAAATCAGGTGATTCGGCCTGGGGGAAATTGCACGAAGTGAGTTCCCACTAAATACTTTTTTGATGTTACAAAGTGATCAGGAAGGTTAGGACGCTCACCCGATGGTAAGTGTTACGCCTGACCATGAGATAGCGACATTGAAGGAGACCAACAACTGATAAACAGTTATTATCCTCCGTCAATGCTGCACTGCGACCGTCACCCGAGACAATATTAATTAGGTCTCTTATACCCAGTAATTTCACTAGTTTTAACGAGAAATGATATTCTATATAAATTGATAGATACGCAACCCGTGCCTCAAAAACGAACCGCCAAATAGAATACAGTTGAAGCTCTTTGTTTAGGTGAATGTACGCTTATTCGAATTATGTGTGCTGTCGCTGCATTCGGAACACTTTTTTCAGTTGTTTTGTGAACATATCATAGTGTCATGTCGTATGGTCTACTGTTGTGGGCTCAGCTGCCGACATTAATGTAATATTTGTACTACAAAAAAGAGCTATTCGTTTTATCTACAACCTTAGACCCCGTGACTCTTAAGGAACTTTTTAAAGAAATAAATATAATGACTATAGCATCACAATATATTTATGAAAATTTAATTTACGTCCGTAATACTATCATACCTTTAAAAAAATTGTGACTCACCAATTTTAATACTAGAAATAGAAACAACTTGCTGTTCCAGACTTGAGACTACATAAAGTAGGTAAATCTTCATAGGAAGATGTATAAAGTTTTTCATAAGGTACCGCAAAATATTGTCGAGTTACCTATACACATGTTTAAAGCAAGAATAAAAAACCACCTTTCTAAAAAAGGTACATACACTATTGACGAATATTTAAGTGATAAAATCCGTGGTCTTAAACTGCTCAGCTATTTCAGTGTTTATGATATATGTTACATTAAGGAAAATGAAAATGTTTTAAAAAGGCTACACTGTTGAGTTTTCTTGAGTGCTTCTTTCTCAACAGGCCAAACCACTGAAGCGCTTTTTTTTTCAAAGCATCAAACTCTATTTTTAGTTTAGTATTTTAATCGTTATTTATTATATTTTTGTATATTTTTGACGTTCATAAGTGTTTTTGTAAGCCTAATTTGAAATAAATGTTTTTGACTTTGACTTTGACATATCACGAATCTATTCTTTTACATCATTGGAACCAAAGATCTCCAAATCACGAAGTGATCTAAATCCAACGTGACCACTAGACCACGAAGCAGTTATCAAGTTCAGTTCACGCAAGCTAACACAGGAAATTATTCAAGTTGAGAATCGAAGTAGCGACCTATCTTGGCCCTCGTCTAGCACAAGTAGTTTTGTGACTCTACAACTTTCAACCGGATTTAACTGGCGTTTGGTACAGTTCGTGCGAATTAAACATAAGGATAGGAAAAAAAGGGTAAAGGAATCATGTAAATATGAATTTAACCAAATAAGGTAAGGAACCATTATACTTCAATTTGACATTTTAAAATTAAAATCACTATTAAGTTTTTGTAATAGTTAAATACAGATCAACATTTTAATTGCATATTGACTCAGTATGAGCTAACGTATATTAATTTGCGAATTCCTATCAAAAGGTTAGACATAACTTGTACTTAATATTGTGATTTATCAACTGTTTTAGTGCTGTAGGTATTCTGAATAATATAATACATTATAAAAAAAACATATAATTGTTCGTACAAACAAGAGTTATATAGTCATCAATAGGTGGCGTATGGTACCCTTCTCTTGTATGTATATGCCTGATAATCCGATCATCGCTGGCTCATTGGTATAGACTGTAACCTTCAGATTTAAAGGGTACAGGTTGAAATTCCGTCACGTACCTAACTCTTTTAGAATTTTCGAAATTATGTGTACGTTATCCGACGCTTTTACGGTGCAGGGAAACATCGTGCGGAAACCTGCGCGTGAAGTCGGCCAATCCGCACTGGTCCGCGTGGACGGCTAACGCCTATACACTCTTTAGGTTCGTACCCCTCAGTTGGGATGTTTAATGAGCTGATGATGAATTGCAAAAGGTCACAAGTGATTAGTCATTAATTATGAAAGTTCGCAAGTCTTTGGTCATGAATTATTTCATCTTGGTGTACTTTATCATCAATTATCAATAAAAAAAAACCATCAGCATGTAATGGCAGTAATCTGTTTGTGTACCATAAATTAATAAATATTTTAACAACTTAAGCATATATTATAAAAAACGATATATCTAGATTGAAACAATTACATATATTAAGAATCAATCCTATTTCTAGAAATTATCAAACTAACTGCCATTGTTCTAAGTCATCGTTTTTTCCTCAGTGTAAGTATTTAGACTTTCTGCATATTAAACTGATAACTTACGAGTATAACACAAAGCACACGATAGTGTGTGCTTTTTGAAGTAAAATTACGAATGGACTTTAATGGGTTTGTAGGTGCAGTAAGCGTCGGTGGCTCAGTGGTGTGGACCGTTGCCCTCATACTGGGAGGGCTGAGGTTCAAATTCCGCCACGTACCAATGTGTTTCGAATTTTCCGAAATAATGTGTACGTTATCCAACGCTGTTAAGGTGAAGGAAAACATCACAAGCATATCTGCTGCAAAAAGGTATGATAATAAACTCCATTATGAGATAAAGTAAAATATCCTTAGCATATACGTTAACTTTATGTGTCTTGGTTTTTATGCGCACGTTTGGGATAAGGAATATCCTGAGGGTTTTCTTTTTCTCAAAATCCTGATCTGGGAAATAGCATCACGTCTACTGTGTAATACAAGATGAAAAAATGTAGGCATGAAAACTATACTGCTACATATAAAATTTAGTCAAGTAAGTTCGTGTTTAAGCAAGACTCTCACACATTGGGTTCATTTATCTCACGTCATTTTTTTAATAATCAAAGAAAATCTATCTATCTATAAATAAAAATATATCTATCGTAGATTTTACGGCAAATAAACATAGTAATATACATAGTAGGGCTGAGGTTCAAATACCAACACGTACCAATGTATTTTCGAATTTTCGAAAATATATGTACGTTATCCGACGTTCTTACGGTGAAGGAAAACATCGTGAGGAAACCTTCATGCACTCCTGCGAAGAGATTCGAAGGTTGTGTGTGAAGTCGTCCAACCCGCACTGGGCCCGCGTGGACGACTAAGGCCTAATCACCCTATTCGGGTAGGCTCGTGCCCCTCGGTGGGGACGTTTATTGAGCTGACGATGATGATGATGAAACATAGTAATCACTCCTTGCCTGCGCGGGAGGGCCTGGGCCCTGCAGTAGGCTGTTATAGGTTGATGATGAGACATTAATAAAACCTAATACTGCACCTCATCATCATCAGCTCATTAAACGTCCCCACCGAGAGGCACGAGCCTACCCGTATAGTGTGTTTAGGCCTTAGTCGTCCACGCGGGCCCAGTGTAGGTTGAACGACTTTACGCACAACCTTTGAAACTCTACGCAGGATTGCGCAGGTTTCCTCACGATGTTTTTTAACAGCGTCGGATAACGTACACATAATTTCGAAAATTCGAAACACATTGGTACGTGGCGGAATTTGAACCACCGACCACCGACGCTTACTGCACCTACAAACCCATTAAAGTCTATTCAAAATTTTACTTCAAAAAGGCTCCTTGATTGAGCTTCTGACTGTACCTCTTAACGAGTTGCTCTAACAGGGAATTACGAGCAAACCAAATGTCGATTTATCCCCGATCTGTAACTTTTCGGAGAGCGCCGTTTGTACACACTTTATGTGCTCGAGCGGCCATTTGCAATTTAAGTGGACAGGGTCTTGATTGGGTTGGGTGCCTTTTTTATTGTGACGACCTACTTGTGAATGACTGCGTGACCTAGAATATTGAAATATCCATATTATTTTTATATACTTTAGCAGTTTATTCATTGTCATAAGTGAAAGTATTTAATATTATTTATTGTATATTTAGAGCGTCGGTGGCTCAATGGTGTGGACTGTCGCCTTCCTACTGGGAGGGCTGAGGTTCAAATCCCGACACGTACCAATGTGTTTTCGAAAATATATGTACGTTATCCGACGCTCTTACGGTGAAGGAAAACATCGTGAGGAAATCTTCATGCACGCCTGTGAAGAGATTCGAAGGTGTGTGAGAAGTCGTCCAACCCGCACTGGGCCGCGTGGACGACTAAGGCCAAATACCCTATACGGTAAGCTCGTGCCCTCGGTGGGGACGTTTAATGAGCTGATGATGATGAGATGATTTTATTTCACTGACATCCACAGTACCATCTAGCCTGAAGTTAAGCGTGAAGCTCGTTGTATGGGTACTACACAACGGATACTTATACTTTTTTATAAATACATACATAGTAGGTCTACATAGAACTTTTGAGTTGACAGTTTGACACCTAGACAATACAAATAGACATGTTCATGCACACAAATATTTGTACGACCCGAAGGTCAAAGCTTAAAATCGATACTTATACCTATGCTGACTTTTGGCAAAACTATCGATAGCAATATGTCGATAGTATCGATAAGCCTATCGATATTATAATAGATTTTTAAGGTCATCTATCGATAGTTCAGCAACACTGGTTGTGAGTCTCCCATGGACAAATAGGGTCAGTGAAGCTTTGATGTCGCCGCCTTTCCGCCCAGTTGCTAAGTGTAACTAAAGTTTTGATATTATCCTAGAGAGGTTCGATCTGACCTTGGATATCTAAGAAGTTGACATTTGACTCATACAATATCTAAACATTGTTGTGTTTTTATTTTTGGTGTGATTTTGGCTGTCCGTGGTTGCTAAACTAGAGAAGAATTTCATTAGATATAAGCTGTCAATTAATGATAAATTTGACTACCGCAATATTTTTTTTATTTTTCATAGGAATACAAAAATAAGTAATAAAATGTCTTTGGTCCATCTCCTGATTCAAAGCTGCCTCCCTACCAATTTTCACACAAAATCTACGAAAAGACTGTTAAATAAATTTGTTTGTCATTTTTGCATTTCTAAATACAAACCACGCCAAAAACACTGCAAAATTAATGAACAATTTTAATAGCAAGGCATCAATTAATAAATCTCTGGCTTTTCGAAAATATATTTTTGTCAAAAGACTTTAATTTAAGAGTCTATTGTCGCGTTAATACAGCTATTCTATTTACGTTTGTTCTGAAAATGTTTATAAATTTTCACTTGGCTTTGATGTTAGATTTGATTTAATTAAAATTCAAACCCCTTGACTTGCTCCATTGAATTGTCAATTGGTTTTGCTACTCATATTTTTATTTTCTCTCATTAAAATTTCACTTTGTATATATTTACTTGTTATCTTAACTATGTCTCTAATATCTCAATTTAAGGTAAACTTACATCATCATCATCATTCTCCTGCCCTTATCCCATAACTTGGGTCGGCGCAGTACGCCTTGTTCTTACATTCATCTATCAGCCGTGTCATCCACACAAACCCCCTTCACACTCATATCCATTTTTACACAATCCATCCATCTTTTCTTTGGCCTTCCTCTGTTTACGCATCCATCCACATGCAGATTCAACACTCGCTTTGTTACGTGCCATTCGTCTCATCATGACATCTGCAATGCTAGTAAGATAAACTTACAAGTTCTGATATAATAATTAGGTGATACGCAGACGGCAAACTTTTTGTGTGATTGAAAGGTCAGATTGGCGCAAAAAAAGTTAATCGCGGTTTATGAACAGGCTCAAAGCACATGAGATCATCTTATATCATTCTTTCACGAATGCAGACTGCTGACTAAAATGCGCGTCGTCTGCGTTAGCGCGGGTTGAAGCAGACGTCTAATTGTCTTCGCACACTTTTTTGTAAATACATATTATATAATATACATAAAAACACCCAAACCATTACAAACAGACATGTTATGCCCACAAATGTTTGTAATGCCCGGGGATTGAATCCGGAACCCTTGATACACCAAGGGTTCCAGTCCAATCAATAGCCGACGTCTTGATCAATAAAATAGAGTCAAATTATAAAACTCTGACTATGCCCTACTTGTGATCCTGCCTATCTAAACTAGACTAAACAAAACGTTAAATAATCGTATATCACAATAAATATGTCAATTAAACAGTATTAACATATTAACTACTAAAACTCCATTATAGTTAGAATATCCCATTTATATTCTAAATTAGGCAAACTATTTGCTAACATTGCTTCAGCTGTGTTTGCTACCTATAGGGGGAGGGGATGTCACGTAATTTCGCGAAAATCACACGACTAACTCGTCTACTGAGTCTTGAAGTCTTTGTGTTATAGTTATGGCACAGTGGGTCTTGCTTATAAAGGAGCTGGACCAAAATTTCAATGAATCTTGCGTTAAATATCAGGTGCGATGGGTGACTGCGATTTGACCCCTCGGCATGCCAGGTAGTCAAAAGTTACGTTCTGTGCCTGGTGGAACTATCAGACCAAGGTATACTTTAAGCAGGATTCTACGATCTCAGCTCGATTTAGATTAAGGAAGCAGATGTAGGATTTGAAAGAACAACGGCTGAGCACACGTTGGTATGGGTCAGGCAGACTCTACCAGGCATGTTAAGTATAAACACGCCAGGAATAAAAAAAGCTGTCTACCGATCCTGTGAGTTGTAGTTATGGCACAGTGAGCCTTGGTTACTGATAGAGTCCAGCGTCTCTCAAAATTATCAAATACTGTTGAATTTAGCTCCAGGTTTGGTGAGTAAAGGTCATTTGGTCGAGGTTCAATGTACGAGTATTACATATTTGACATGTATACGCAAAGTCGCGTAAATTACACGTCGACAATATCATAGACTAGCTGTACTGTACCGAGTGTCTGACTGTACTAAATTTTGAAGTCTTGGCGTTGTAGTCATGGCACTGTGGGTCTTATTGGCAGTTGAGCCGGACAAAATGTTCTATATACCTTGCGCGTAGCTTCAAGTTTTTGTGAATTACGGTGGTTTGGTTGCAGTTTAAGGTTTTATAATCTACGAAATCATATGTGATATAATACGATAGATGAATATCCTGCGAAGAGATTCGAAGGTTGTATGTGAAGTCGTCCAATCGGCACTGGGCCTGTGTGGACGACTAAGGCCTAATCACCCTATACGGGTAGGCTCGTGCCCCTCGGTGGGGACGTTAAATGAGCTGATGATGATAATGCGAGAGAAGCTTGCAATTACACCGAAGTTGCGCGATCAATCCTTGAGCAGTACACCCATTTGTGTTCAAAAACGTGTATTGACATTAGTCTGGGTGTTTCTATGTTATAATTATGATTGTTACTATCAGCTAGTTATACGTCCCCACTTCGGACACGAGCCTACCCGTGAACGATACGTGATTATGAAGGGTAATAACAGCATCTTAAAATAGTGATACGTTATCCCAATAGCAAAAAATAATAGGTACATACTATACTAAATAATTAAGAAACACATCTACAGTAATGATAACATGGGTACATAGATTTCCTGTTCTATCGAAAATTTTTAATTAGGTTTTTGCAGGAATTACCATGATCAATACCACTGTGCATTATGTTTGAGCAAAAGGATATTTAATGATTGTATTTAAAAAAAAATGTGTCCAGAAACAGCGAACCAGAACCACCGTGCACAAATTAAACTGGAACATTAGTCAGCCAGACAACTGGCACCTCTTCGCTTTTATTGTGCGCATGAACTGCCTTATCGCGTTATCGGCTATTTGCGTCTCGCTCACTCTCTACATTAACAAGCGAGATGGGTATATCGCCTTCAAGTGTCTCGCGGCTGCGTGACGCGAATAATTTAGAAGGGTAGGGTCTCCAAGTGCTGGTAAGGAATATGGACTGGGCTATTCGCGTTCATGATGTTAGATATTTTTTTACACATAGCGTTGAATCTCTTAGTTGGTGGGAGTGTATTTGTTCTTTGTATAGTTTGGATTATTATTTTTTATATATAAAAATAAAGTTAAAGCTAATTGTAAAGGTGTTGTCTAATTGCCTCTGTCATCATCTTTGAGGCAACCTTTAATATTTTTTTATTTCGTAATAAAGAATAATATAAACAAAATCACCCTACACGGGTAGGCTCGTGCCCCTCGGTGGGGACGTTTAATAAGCTGATGATGATGATGATAAAAAATTAACATCGTTTTTTAAATTTTTGTACAATATTAATAAAATTACCGTAACTTCGACGATTTATATTGATTAAAAATTTAGACGTCCTATACCAAGGGTTCACGACGTCGTTAAAAGGGTACAAAATGAAAAGCACGAGCATACTACATCATCATCATCATCAGCTCATTAAACGTCCCCACCGAGGGGCACGTGCCTACCCGTATAGGACGATTAGGCCTTAGTCGTCCACGCGGGCCCAGTGTGGATTGGACGACTTCACACAAACCTTCGAATCTCTTCGCAGGCGTGCATGAAGGTTTCCTCACGAGGTTTTCCTTCACCGTAAGAGCGTCGGATAACGTACATATATTTTCGAAAATTCGAAAATACATTGGTACGTGTCGGGATTTGAACTTCAGCCCTCCCGGTAGGAAGGCGACAGTCCACAACACTGAGCCACCGACGCTCTACATACTATGTCACTATGACATGTAGCGAGCGACGTCATTATGAATGATAATTGTAGTAGTAGAGATTTTGCATCTAGTTTTTGGATATTCGAAAATTAATAATAAATAAATTAATATCCACTGACATTCACACAGCGCCATCTAGCCCCAAGTTAAGCGTGAAGCCTGTATTATGGGTACTAAACAACGGATAAACATACGTATATACATTTTTTTTGTTAATACATACATATTATACATAGAAAACACCCAGACCATTACAAACAGACATGTTCATGCACACAAATGTTTGTACTGCCCGGGGATCGAATCCGCAACCCTTCGTGGTGCAGTCGACCTCTCAAACGAACTGACTACTGCTGTTGGCCGCAGATGGCCTTTACAGCTTCACCGGGCAAGTGGCGAGCGCAGATGGCTCTCAGCCTTAATTGGCTCTCAGCCTTAGCCCCTCGGTTGGGACGTTTAATGAGCTGACGATGATGAGACTATTTGACAAAGATATCCAAGCATCACTGCCAGTCATACGTACCCCTACTGCGAAAACTTATCGCAATACATATTAAACGAATGAGTACACAGCACTCCCCTCTTGAGTTAGTATTAAATCTTGCACTTCAAGTAACTCGAAACTCTAATTTAAGTAATAAACGACGTTATGAATATACAAGAATTTGTAATTAACTCGTGAAACTTAAACAGCGGTGAGTTTCGTTATTATAATAACACTTTGTATATAAGTTTAGACTTGGATTTATTCAAGTTTTGTTTCTTGACTTCATTAATACCTGAATTATGCCATTAATGCCTCAATACCACAGACATCCGAATATACAATTAGACTGGACAAGCCGCCAAGTTTATAGGCAGTCCCAGTGTCGCAATTTCTTTTCGGTTCTTACCTGTGAAAAGTTATTATATTTCTTGGTAAATTTACTGATTCATTGCGATGATGGCATGTTACAATTGCACAGGATGGCATTTTGGAAAAAAACGGTAATTTCTTCTAATATTCATGCGTCTTGACTCGTCTCACAGAGCGTAAACGTGCAGCCAGTGTATGCTCGTTGAGCTTACATTTGTCGCACTTAAAAACGCGGCTTGCCCCATCTCCTGTATTGGGAAATCTGTGCTCAATACCATGATTTATTTGACTACGTCACTTTACAATCTAACTGTCAATTTGATATTCCGGTACAAGTTCAAAATAGTAATTACTTATATAGCAGAATAATAGTTTGACTTGTTAAAATCTTCAATAAAAAGAAATAATGAGTGAAAAATTTTACGATTACAGTTAAACTAAAAATAATGATTCATATTAGACGTTTTGTATGAACACTGTTTTTATTTTTTGTTGAGACACTGCCGAATCGTATTGGCGTATTTTAAAATAAGCGGATTCAGATCCGTTAAATTTTTTGGTTTCGGCGGGATTTTGAACCTGTACCCTGATTGGAAGACTACAGTCCACACCAATGAGCCACCGAAACTTCATATACCAATGTACTTTCCAAATTACTTATCCCACCAAAAACATTCTGTAAAAATCTAGCAAGTCTCGATGGAGCTGCTTGATTATCTCTAAAAAGTAATGAAATCAAGACAAACACGTGCCAAGTCTAAGGTTCCTTATGAAATGAAAAGTGTTTATTCAGTTTAGGTCCTTAAAGAACACTAATGAATGTCAAATGAAGCTACCACTGGTTCGGGAGGTAGTTCTCCACTGAGACGAAACCAGCAAGAAACTCAGTAGTTACTCTTTTCAAAATAATGTGTTTAATACAGAATCATTTGTAATAAAATAATTATACAAGCAAATTATATTTAAATTTTTACATATTAAGTATTGGTAATAATATAACAATCTACAAAAGTACTATTCAGCAGTTAAGTATTATATAAATCTAAATAAATGATAACAAAAAAAACAAAAGTAGTGCAGGCGAGGAGAACAACATGTCCATGAGTTTTTATCATTTATATAATCTTCAATACTATAGTGAGCTTTTATTATTAAAATCGACTTTACATGAGACTTAAACTTATGCAGGGGTAAATCAATTATATTTTGTGGTAGCTTATTAAATATTTTAATGCTTAATCCCACAAATGAGTTCCCGACTTATGCAATCTGAGATTTGGAACTGTGATTATACTTACTGCGATTACTTTATTATTATGGTTATATTGTGTGACTTGGCCGTTGAACATTCTTTAAACGTTAGTGGCTTTATCAAGCCTACACTTGTTATGGGCACGAGCCTACCTGTTTCTGGTGTTTAAGCCTTAATCGTCCACGCGGGCCTAATGCGGATTATCCAACTTCATGCACAAACTTTGAATTTCATGGCGTGTGCAGGTTTCCTCACGATGTTTTTCTTCACCGTAAAAGCGTCGGATAAATCCACTAATGCTCTTTATTTATTTAATGTGAGTAAATAACAATGTTTCCTTGTTTGTTTCCTTAAGTAAAAGTGCCACGGTTTAGTTATCAAATCCCACGAGTAAACATCACGCGTCCCTTTATTGTCCTTTAACTAACCTTGACCCTTAAGCGACACGTGACCAACCTTTTTAAATTCACATTACACCGGGACCGCTCTGATACGAGAAGGGATTAAAGTAGTAAGTTTAGTTGATGTATTATAACCTTTGTCTTAATTAATTAATTAAGACAAAGGTTATAATTTTTTTTTAATTTTAATTAAGGATTAATTTGTTTTAATTAATCTATTATAGTATCTATTTTAATTTCCTGCTGGATATTTTGCATTTTGTGTCGTAGGAGCCGACTAAGGGATCTTATACCGGATGGTGGGCAGCAGCGCCATCCTGCGTACTACTTTAAACTGCGGTCACCAACCCGCTTGCCCAGCGCGGTGACTACGGGCATTTACCCCCCATAAGCAGCGTAAACCAAGTCTGGCGCAAAATGGGGGAGACGTATGTCCAGCAGTATACTGCGATAGGCTGAAGAGAGAGAGATGTTGCATTTTGCTGAATAGAAGAAATAATTATGTTTTTAATAAAATTATTTAATTATTTTAACAATATTTATTAAGTTACCTACTATGACATAAAGAAATAATATTTTCATCTGTGTTGTTGTCGTCATCATTAGCTCAAGAAATCACCGAGGGGCACGAACCTACCCGGTGTATAGGCCCTAGTCGTCCACGCGGGCCCAGTGCGGATTGACCGTTTCACGCAAAACCTTTCAACCTCTTCGCAGGCGGGTGCAGGTTTCCTCACGATGTTTTCCTTCGCCGTAAGAGCGTTAAGAAAAAAATAAACGTACATATAATTTCGGAAATTCGAAAACACATTGGTACGAGACAGGATTTATACCTGCGCCATCCATATCATAAAGCAACAGTCCACATCAATGAGCCACCGATGCGTAATTGTATAGTAGAATGAATTATCTAATAGTGTTATCAATTAAAATGTACCGTAAAAAAAATCGAATAAACTAATGAATTTTACTATAGAGGCATAATAACGATCTTAGCGTCGGTCGCGCAATGGTGTGGAGTGTTGTTTCCCTACCGGAAGGGCGCAGGATGGAATCTCGCCACGTACCAATGTATTTTCGAATTTTCGAAATTACATGTACGTTATCCGACAGTCTTACGGTGAAGGAAAACATTGTCAAGGGATTGTGCGCGAAGTCGGCCAATCCGCACTGAGCTCGCGTGAACGATTAAGGCCTATTCACTCTTTACGGGTAGCTTCGTGCCCCTCGGTGGGGACATTTAATGAGCTGATGATGATGACGAACGATCTAAATAGCTCATTTTAAAATAAACTAAATTGAGGCCCTGCTTAAACCATGAAACTAATTAAGCAATTGAAAAAGTACCAACCGATCCAATCACTTACCTCCCCGTACGTGACACGGCAAATCGTAATACGTCAAATTGTCAAAACGTCTCCGGAAATGAACACTTGCGGCGGAATTTCATTTCTTAATTGCAAGCCTCCGATTCATCTTTGTTATACTTGCAAAATTAGATTGCTACAGTGTTGCCACCTTAGCCCTTTTGTGGCTAGATCGAGCACTTTTTAGTATAGGTGAAGTCCTTTTTTAACGATTTAGCCTAAGAAAGGCAATCTAGCTCTTTTTCACTGTCTTGAAAATATTACCAAATTGATATTTCAGCGGTCACGATGACGCTTTTTTAGACGGTCTAATAAAACGGCTTCATGATATGATTATTTCAGCATGCTTTCATTGATGCTCAATCTAGCTCTTTTTAACTTCTCAAAAAGACACTTTTTAAAAACTAAGGTGGCAACACTGGCCGTGATCGTGGGAGATGGTGAAAGATTGGTACTGATCCCCCGCTGTGATGGGCTCCACGTTGATGTTAAATAATTAAAAATCTCTAAAGGAAAAAGCTGTCAAATAATTAAATGTAATGACAATCTACAAAATAGGGGTCTTAATGAACAAACTTTATATGGAAATTGTTTTGAAGTATACGCAATATTAAGGAAGTTTTATGTCAAATTTAAAGTCTTACATTCAGCGCTGTAATATGAATGTAGTTATAGACTATTTCATAACGTATTTTGCTAGGCGTAAGATCCGATTAACTGTCGATAACTCAAACTCAAACAAAGAATTTATGCAATTAAGTCCTAACAAGAGACTTTTGAATACACAAAAGGTGAAACGTCGCGAAAGGTATTTGTTGGAAGCTGGAAGAGGAAAGCGGAGTTCTATGTCCAGCAGTGGACTGGGATAGGTTGAAGATAAAACTATCTAACAAATCGTTTACGATAAAACTTGGATTACACTGGATACCAAGTAAAAGATACCTAACTATCCATATAAGCTATAGATTGATTCACTACTTTAAAGTCACTCCATAGGCGAAAATGGTAGATTCGGTCTCTCTCTTTGGGATGAATATAGACCGACATTTTCACAGTTATATTATCTTTTCAATAAAAAGGAGCTTGTACTCATTTTTTCTTATGTTATAAGTGTACAGGACGGTCTGGACGCTCACCTGATGGTAAGTGATACGCCAGACCATGACCATGGCATTAAAGGACCAACAACTGATAGGCAGTTATTATCCTCCATTAATGCCGCACTGCGCCCGTCACCCGAGACAACAGATGTTAGGTAACTTATACCCGGTACTTTCACTAGCTACAGTGCCCTCATCCCGAAACACAAAAGTGCATAACACTCCTGTTTCACGGGATGATATCTGGAATTGCGGTGGTACCTACCTAGACGACTCAGTATCGAGTCTACCACCTAGTGTTAGTACTATGCGTACTTAACAACAGTTAAATTTAAGTACTTATATTTTTCTTGTTTTTTGGTAACCGTGTACATTGTATTCTAATCATAGTAACACCCAGACCAAAACTGACAGACATGCTCATGCATAAATTTTTGTACTGCCCGGAATCAAACTCGGAAACCTTGTTGTCATAAACAAACTTTATATTAGATGGGTCGTAAACAACCCGTCTTTACTTTTCATAACTCTAGCAACACAATCCTTTAACATTTATATATAGAAGGCTTTATTTTCAAAATCCCATTTTTAATTATCCTGCGAACGCCCAAAAAGTTTGGGACAGCTAACACTAAATTAGATTCGGCTCTCTTCAAACTTCGCTGTGGCAGATTAATTTCATTTTCTGAGGGCGCCGCTCTTACAGATTTGTTCTCAACAATTTCCAGCGAGTGTAGAATTAATTTAATGTGATAGTACAATCAAGATGGCGGAACCTACGTCAGAACAATCGCTTGGTAATAACACTCGAGCTTACTTATTTAAAACGCAATCTTCTAACGTGTAATTACTTTTAATTGCTTTAAAGTTTTCCTTGACTGCCTCCACGGTGAGGCGTTAAGCTTTTGATTTGTGGAATATAGGTTGGAATTTATCGTAGGATTCATAGTGAAGCAACTTAGTGCGATTTAAAGTATGTCATTTTCATTTCATCTTGCCGAGTCAGCTTTATTTATCTCGCGATTAACATGAAATCTGATTTCTGTTTGTTGCTGCCAAAAACAAATTACACCAGAAAATCCGCTTTCTTTGTCCAGCCTCCACCAACTTAGTTGGTGACATAAGCCTTTCTTGATAAAATTTTGTCTCCATTTTAGAGCTTTACTAGGTGGAAGACTCAGTATTGAAGCGCTAAGGCAGGTACCATCGTAGTCCTAGATATCATCCCGTAAAATAGGAGTGGTTTGCAACTCTGTGTTTACAGATGAGGGCACTGTAGCTAGTAAAATTGCTGGGTTTAGATACCTACCATCTGTCGTCTCGGGCGACGGGCGCAAGGCAGTGTTGACGGAAAATGACGCCTGTTATTAAATCCATCAAAACTGCATTTCACATTTTTTTAATATTATAAGTGTACGGTACGGTGAAGACGCTCACCTGATTAGCATCTTGGATGACAGAGAGGGCAACTCCCAGTCGGTCGTCATAGACATCGCTAGAGGGACAGAGTAGAAGCTGACCAGCTCGACCTCCAGGTCGAGAATTGGTCAAAAGGTTAATGCTGTTGAGGACCGGTCCTGATACGCTCTGGGTAGACGCGCGGGAGGAAAGTGACGTCACACTGGCCGCGGCTACATGAAGCGGGGCGGCCTACTAGCGATCGACACCTGGACACGCTCGTATCTACCACGGACTCCTCCAACAGCGATCGCGATCCAATCGCACCTATTTTGTATCTTCCTTGCAACTAAATGAACCAGTTTATGAATGTTACTAGGTGGTAGACTCGATACTGAGTCGTCTAGGTAGGTACCACCGCAGTGCCAGATATCATCCCGTGAACTTTTGTGTTTCGGGATGAGGGCACTGTAGCTAGTGAAATTACCGGGTATAAGAGACCTAAAATCTGTAGTGACGGGCGCAGTGCGGCATTGATGGAGGATAATATGTTTATCAGTTGTTGGTCTCTTTTAATGCCACTCTGTCATGGTCTGGCGTATCACTTACCATCAGGTGAGCGTCCAGACCGTCCTGTACACTTATAACATAAATAAAAAATATATACAGTCCACTGATTTAGTCCTAAGGACCCTAACAAGTGCTGCCATCGGTCTCTATCCTGGGACTGAGTTGAACACTGGACGAGAGACTGCTTTCTCGTTTCAGAGGCCAAGACCAACTTTGGGTCACTGCGCCATAAAAGTTCAGTAGTAGTAGTTTTTTTGAGTAAATTATTTAGGCTATTTTTGAAATGAAAATGATGTACACTAACAGTACTATTCGAGTATTTTGACGACCCATTTAATGTAGCGGTTGAGACGTCGACTGCTACACCAAGGGTTCCATGTTCGATCCCTGGGCAGTACAAACATTTGTGTGGATGAACATGTCGGTTTGTAATGATCTGGGTGTTTTCTATGTATAATATGTATGCATTTACAAAAAATGTATATAAGTATGTTTATCCGTTGTTTAGTACCACAGATTTCCCAATACAGGAGATGGGGCAAGCCGCGTTTTTAAGCGCGACAAATGTAAGCTCAACGAGCATACACTGGCTGCCAGTTTACGCTCTGTGTAAGTCGCGTCCAGACGCACGCATTTTAGAAGAAAATACCGTTTATTTTCCAAAATGCCGTCCTGTGCAATAGTAACATGCCATCATCGCAGTGATTTAGTAAATTTAGCATATAATGGAATAACTTTTCACAGGTAAGAACCGAAAACTTTGATTTATATAATTAAAAAAGGATATTTAAACGAATCGTCCGTTTTTTATTCATGAAAACATATCACTGTAAATTCTTTGTAACGATCTCGGTAGTTATATTACAATGCGGCTGTGCTAACTGTTCGTCGGTTCGCAATTCATAATATGCGCGCAATGGTTAGCGAACATTACTCGTGTTCCACTAGAACCATTATTCGGTAGTACGGCCCCTGACCGCGTCCGTTGGTACAAACGCCTAGTGAGAACCATTTTATCGACCCACCTATCGATATATTCGTATGCAGTCTTGTATGGAAGCGGAAGGTTTTTGTTTATTATTTTACGTTTGTATTTTTTTATATCCTCGATTCTACTAACAGTATTTAAGAAATATTTTGAGGCTATTTTATTTATAAAGTTATTTTATATCTTTTTATTTATATTTAAGTTTTGTTTAAAAACATAAGTACATAATAAGCGAACAAAGTTGATAAGAATCACGACGGCTATTGGCTTTTTATCAATGGTGACTGTGAACACGCCACGGCCATTTTTAATTTGTGAATGTGGTTGTAAGGATTTTATAAAATAATGAACAAATAGTGATTTATTTTATAACTTTTTAACATTTATCATTATATTATGTCTGCCCTTTTCTGAAGCTATTCTATAGTAATAGTATCTAATATTTAAGGTTCCCAGAAGATCAGCGTTGTAAGTTTTACGTTTATTATAACATGGAATAAGTAACCCTTTACAAGACAAATATTTATGTTAATTTTACCATATCTACTCGTACATACTCGTATCTGCATTGGGTGTTGCTATTTAAAAAAATATATGTTTTCATTCTAAACATTATCTCTTGAAATGTAATTAAAATTTACTTTCGCTGTATTGATTTTTAGCGATGATATGATATACATACGTCGATCGATAATTATAGTTCTAATAAAATGAATAAAGCTACGCGGCTTAATAATATTGTTTAAATAATATTATTAAAGTTCCTCAACATTATTAATACACCAATAATATATTTCATTTAAAATTAACATTTATTTCACGTAACCCAAAATTAACAGTAGGATTTTTATTTTGAATCTTCGTGCAGGTAATAGAAAAAGTATCGACATCTATCGATATAACGCTGTGTCCGTGATTGGGTAAACATTGACCAATGACGAGTAATATTATTAAGTGTAAGTATTTTTAATGTGTGTGTGTAAGTTGAAATTGCGACATTGGGTCTTCTTATAAACTTAGCGACTCGTCCGGTCTAATTGTTATTCCGATGTCTGTGTTTAGTACCCATAATATAGGCTTCAAGCTTAACTTGGGGCTAGAAGGCGCTGTGTGAATGTTAATTTATTTAATTTTAAAATTTTTACTCAACCAGGCTACAAAAATAAATCGAAGATCTGCACGCCATTAATAATAGGAAGCAAACAGGAAAACACATCCGAATTATTGGTAAAGAGGATCGCATTAACGACCGAAGCTAATTTCCCCGCATGGCAATCGGGTGTTTCGGTAATGGCCCCGCTGCGCTAATTTAAAACACCTCCGTGATTTATAAGCCCTCCTTAGATGCAAATTGATATTAATCACTCCACCATTTGCTTATATTTTAACAACGCCAGATGAAAATTACTTGATACATTAATCTTCTTGCACTTCGGGAGTTTTTTATCTTTGGAATATACTGTAGTTTATACTATGTCAACCAGCATCTTACGTTCCACTTTAGAAAACAAGTCACACTACACAGCATAACACAATATGGGGAGAATGGGCCGGAATCCAACAAGCGGGTCTAATGCAGATTGCTGAGTGGTTACGACGGTTTTGTCCACTCTCGGGCCCTCAGCCCTCAAAAAATCAAGTGTCCACTGGACCCCCAAACATAGTCCGATTACGGCCCTGGAGGGACCAGAGGGGATTTTATTTTAAAGCCAATTTTTGGTTTCCTCTCGACCCCAAAGTATAGTTGCTACAATAAATCATCTAAGTCTTTCATATAATTAATTACATTTTAGAAATAAGTTTTAGGAAAGCATACATAAACAAGCGATGATTTATTTACTTATCATTTAATTTGTAAAACTTTTATGACGAATCTATATGGTAACAGGTTCCCATAAAAACATTCTATAATATGAGTAAAATAAAAGGTCGAATGGATGCTATTGATTCAACATTTATCTTGTATTTACTTAACCGTCTAAAGACCGAGAGTCACAAACAAAGAAAATCAATGGGATACGAATAATATGAAATGACACGAGTGTTGTGTTTCGCCGAGTGAGTGAAGTTGCTGAAGGACCCGAGCCCCTTTAACTCTCTTTTTTTTTCTTTTTTAGATTTTTAAGAGTGGTAATGTAGTTGTTGCAGAATCTGAGTAGCATGAGTCTTGTCCACTTCATCATCATCATCATCATCATTACAGCCTAATTATGTCCACTGCTGAACGAAGGCCTCCCCTAATGATTTCCACGCGGACCGATCCCGTGCAGTTGACATCCATCTGCTACCCGCCACCTTAACCAGATCATCCGTCCATCTGGTTAGGGGTCGGCCTACGCTTCGCTTTCCGTTACGTGGGACGCCACTCGAGAACCTTTCCGCCCCATCGGCCATCGGTTCTACGCACTATGTGCCCTGCCCACTGCCACTTCAACTTGCTAATCCTCTGGGCTATGTCGGTCACCCTAGTTCTCCTACGGATATCCTCGTTTCGGATTTTATCGCGTAGGGAGACACCTAACATAGCCCTCTCCATAGCACGCTGAGCAACCTTGAGTCTATTCAAGAGGCCTTTGGTGAGCGTCCACTTACTATCCGGTAATCGCTTGCTCATTGGCCTGACTGAAACAATATAGATTATATTATATATATTTTTCAAAAACGTATTGCTGTATATTTGTTATCTAGCAATATTTTACTGGTAACTATCGAAACTTAAGAGCGCCGGTGGCTCAGTGGTGTGGACTGTCGCCTTCCTACCGGGAGGGCTGAGGTTCAAATCCCGACACGTACCAATGTATTTTCGAATTTTCGAAAAATATATGTACGTTATCCGACGCTCTTACGGTGAAGGAAAACATCGTGAGGAAACCTTCATGCACGCCTGCGAAGAGATTCGAAGGTTGTGTGTGAAGTCGTCCAATCCGCACTAGGCCCGCGTGGACGACTAAGGCCTAATCACCCTATACGGGTAGGCTCGTGCCCCCTCGGTGGGGACGTTTAATGAGCTGATGATGATGATCGAAACTTAAAAATGAAATGAAAATTAAAATGAAAATGAAAAATATTTATTATCACATTATTTATGCTCAATTCACACAATTTGTGTGAGTGTGAAAATATGGTGACACACACGGTGAGTGCGAAAATATATTTATCACATTATTTATGCCCACAAAAGTACACACAGCGGCATAAGCTGAGGCAGGGTCCTTTTGACTGATAATTTACCCTTTAAACAATATTTGTTATATGTGTTAATAAATTAAAATGTGTGTTTATTTGTTTATTCGCTTTCCGATTGTTAGTTTTCGATGTTAACTTGTGTATTGTTTTTATTTCTTGTCATTTTGTAGTTTTTTATTAGTCAATAAATATTTTTCTTTCTTTCTTTCTTCTTTTTCATTTGACACTCCTTATTACAATGGTTTACCGTAAGAATACATTCACAAGATAAACAGTATTTTATGTGAACTCGAGGTATACGATGACAGCTGTTTTAGTATAAATGATTTAACTAGAATGTTCCAGACGTGAAACCTAACGAGAATACACATCCCATTATTTTTAAATTTGAGATCTGCAGTCAGTTAATGTGATTATAACGAACACAGACATCAGAATATACATTAGACTGGACAAGCCGCCAAGTTTATAGGCAGTCCCAGTGTCGCAATTTCTTTTCGGTTCTTACCTGTGAAAAGTTATTACATTTCTTGGTAAATTACTGATTCATTGCGATGATGGCATGTTACAATTGCACAGGATAGCATTTAGGAAAAAAACGGTAATTTCTTCTCATATTCGTGCGTCTTGACTCGTCTCACAGAGCGTAACCGGTAGCCAGTGTATGCTCGTTGAGCTTACAGTTGTCGCACTTTAAACGCGGCTTGCCCCATCTCCTGTATTGGGAAATCTTCAACAGCGGTTGTATTATTCACGTACTCTTCAGTCAGTAAAACTACACCTTACTGTTCAAGAAATATAGTTCAATATCGAGTTACCGATCTCATTCCTCAGCGAATCCTTGCTACTTTTCAATTTCACTACTTCAACGTCCGTAAGATTAGAAGCGATCTTACATGCAGTTTTACTACGCCCAATAAACATTTCAAAGGCAAACAGGGTACCCTCATACCCGCGAGGAGCCTAGGTCTCAACATCTGATAAGCGCACCATAAAATTGCTTTATGACCTCAATAAAAACAAGGAGTCCGCCTCTCCCAGCGTTTATGTCTCGCCCCCGCCAGATTGTTGCCGAGCTATTATGCTGAAAATTTTAAAACATCCCCTAGTTTATAGTCCCTCGGTGAAGATTTAATTATTTCTCAAACGGCCGCCTTCGAGGGGACACTGCGATGACCTACTAAATGTTTTTTATCGAGTCCAATGAAGTCTTCAGGCGATCGGCATTCATTTGTTACGTTTTTTATGCGCATTCAAAGACAAGCCGAAGAGGGCGTGATAATAATGGGAAATAAATACGCCGGGAAGTGTTTGTTTCTCTGGCTTTGGCGTTATTGCGTTTTGTTTTTGGGCAATCGATCAAGCGGATTTAAACTGTATTGTTTTATTAGCTAACGATTCTTTATCTTGCTTAAAAAGATAACACTCGAATTAAGGAATGAAAATAAGAGTCAACTTAGAGATTACACATTTTGCGGTAAATAGTAACCTTAACCCTTTATAGGGTACCTATCTTCATCTCGCTTGTGAAACGACATAGCAAAACCTGACACTTTTTTTCAGCATACCACAGATTTGCCTAATTTCGTCAGCAAAACTTTTTATAACACTTTTGAGGCGACCCATATGGTCCCATAACCTAGGGTTCCAGGTTCGATCCCCGGGCAGTACAAGTATTTGTGTGCGTGAACATGTCTGTTTGTATTGGTCTGGGTGTTTTCTACATCTACATCAAATAATGTATATAAGTATATTTATTAATGGTTTAGTTTGGGACTCAATGGCGCTGTGTGATTATCAGTGGATAAGTATTTATTATTTATTCATATCAATGAATCGTATATCGGGTGCACCCTGGCAACATTTAGTAATACCAAAAACTAATTGGCAAATCCTTTCACCACGATGGCAAAAACTGAAACGGCTGCGGACAGCGCTATCGTCGTGGCTGGCTTCTAAGGTTGCTATCGATACGCTAGAAGAAGTATATAATCGATGACCTTTATGTTTCGCACTTTTTAAGCTTCATTTTCAGCTCATTAAACGTCTCCACCGAGGGGCACGTATAGGGTGATTGAGGTTCAAATCCCGACACGTACCAATGTATTTTCAATTTTTCGAAAATATATGTACGTTATCCGACGCTCTTACGGTGAAGGAAAACATCGCGAGGAAACCTTCATGTACGCCTGTGAAGAGATTCGAAGGTTGTGTGTGAAGTCGTCCAACCCGCACTGAGCCCGCGTGGACGACTAAGGCCTGTACATCCTTTACGGGTAGGCTCGTGCCCCTTATCGTCATTTACTTATACGCGGGGACGTATAATGAGTTGATGATAATGATATATGTATCAAAGAAATGATTTGAAGTACCCTACCCCTTGTATAACCTATCACGTGAGAGTACAAAGTGCTCATAAACTCAATTCAATGTAACATTATATTTGTATTTTTACAACAAAAGCAGAATTGCGTGAAAATAAAATGGAAACTCGCCGAATTGTCGCTCCCTTGATTCTGTATCCTTAGTGTATGAATATTTCAATTTTAAGAGCTGGTTAGAACCGTTCGTATTGGAACCATGCCAAAGTAAACATCGTGAAAGCTGTTCGGTGTCTTCATACAAGGTATCCAATTTGTTATTGTGACATGGTTCTAATATCCTTTACTTTGGCTACCAAATAATTTGAGGATACTATATAGTATGTTCTTGGAGTACTGTGTAGCGCTATTGCTTGTATTTTGGTATGACTAGTTTTTGGTTTAATATTACATACCTATCCATAGCCTTACAAATATATTTTGCAAAGGATTTTAGAAACATAAATTAACAATTTACAAACATAAAATTTTATAATATACATAATGTTCTTATTAATATTGTAAATAATTGTCATATAAAGCCTTGAATGAAATTAAAATAGGCAATAGGTTGAAAAAAGGCTTAACAAAGCCTCACAGAAAAACAGTATCAATCAAAAGGTGTTAAGTTACCAAAGACAAAAACCCCACAACCACTAAATATTTTTCCTTTTTACCCAACTGTCGAAGAAGGGATCATAAAGGGAGACAAATCTAACAACGAAATTTGGTTTTAACTATATTATTCTAATCAATAGATTTTTATGCGCCTTAAACGGTGAACCAATATTTTCTTATAATAAAGCAGTAGTAGGTGCCTAAGTAAATAAAAATATTTTATTTTATGTTACTTGCTGCTGCGGAACCCTCCACGGGCGTGTCCGACTCACGCTTGGCCAATTTTATATTGTTACACTTACACAAGAGCCAGTCGTTTGTGAAAATAATTCCTCATTCCGACGCCGAACCAATTTGCTCGGAAATTGTCATCTCGTGGAGACGTCACAATATATTGCTCCCTGAAACGTCTCCATCAAGGTGGAACGATTTTTAGGAACCACCTGTTCTACCTTTAAGGAGCAATGGTCAAGTGAGAATAATAATAATTTAAGAATGTCGTGGCTTCATGGCGTGGACTGTCGCCCTCCTACCGGGCTGAGGTTCAAATCCCGACACGTACCAATGTGTTTTCGAATTTTCGAAAAATATATGTACGTTATCTGACGCTCTTACGGTGAAGAAAAACATCGAGAGGAAACCTGCGCACGCCTGGGAAGAGATTCAAAGGTTGTGCGTGAAGTCGTCCAACCCGCACTGGGCCCGCGAGGACGACTAAGGTCTAATCACCCTATACGGGTAGGCTCGTGCCCCTCGGTGGGGATGTTTAATGAGCTGATGATGAATGAAATGAAGAATGTCGTTATTTTATTATAGAAAAAATTACTAAAATCGTAGAGTTAAATTATCCCGAGCGATATGTTTCGTCGAGTTATTGAGACTACTGGAGACCCCATAATCCCTTTACCATACACAAACATACAAACACAAATGTTTCCAATTCATATCGAGCCAAGAATCTTTGGAATTTAAGTTGACTAGACCACAATTTCAGTTCAAAATCGTTGTCATTGTTGACCATATCACATTTAAAACGTCAAAAATGATGCATCAATTATCCACTCATTTAATTAGGCTTCAAACAAATATCACTTTAAACATAAATAATATGATAGAGATAACGTTTGAGTTTGATTCAATTTATTGTTTATTAAAAAGCGACCTCTGTTGGGACGGCAGTCAACTCCCTATTAATAATCCTCTTACTCGAACAAGCCTCAGTTCATAGTCGGCTTATATAAGAAAATCGACTTGACAATACGTTTTATTTGGGGTTAAGTTTGAAGGTTCGAGTGGGCTCAACAAGGGCTTATTATATTAAACGTCGTTTATTATGTTGTAAGTATATTGTTTGTATTTATATGTATATATCTATCCGTCAAGTAGAAGTTTGTCTGACTAAGTTGCTCTTAGGACTTTCTTACAGTGAAGCGGAAGATATTTTAAAAGTTAACAAATAACTCTGCCATACATCACGCATTTAAAAAAAAACATTATTTCTTCTTATTTTATGATTATGACATTCTATCTTAGTTAAGGAGATATTGTGTTCTAATGGTTTTTATATATAGATAATCCCATTGTTTGTAATTATTATTCTAAGTAAAGTTTTCTTCAGTTTTCCATTTAAGCTACAAGTTATAAATTGTAGGTACCGTTTTTTTGAAAATATAACTGGTAATCAAGTATTACTAACTTTTAACTGGTACTCAAGTTTTCATCATCATCATCAGCTCATTAAACGTCCCCACCAAGGGGCACGAGCCTACCCGTAAAGGGTGATTAGGCCTTAGTCGTCCACGTGGGCCCAGTGCTGGTTGGACGACTTCACGCATAACCTTTGAATCTCTTCGCAGGCGTGCGCAGGTTTCCTCACGATGTTTTCCTTCACCGTAAGAGCGTCGGATAACGTACATACATTTTTCGAAAATTCGAAAACACATTGGTACGTGACGGGATTTGAACCTCAGCCCTCCCGGTAGGAGGGCGACAGTCCACACCATTGAGCCACCGACGCTCTTAGTGCTTAACTATAAAACGAACAATAGATAAAATGATGGAACCTTTACTCGATATCTTGTGCCTGGTGACATTATTATTACCAGAATCTTTTAAGGTCGTAGATGAATAGGGATGATGACAATTTTCTTTCTGATGTGGTATCGATGAACCGGTTAATAATAGAAACATTGGTAAAATAATGACTCTGATAACATGAAAACTCACAGAGGTTTCCTTATTCTAAAAACACATTTATGGACTTTCCCAAAAACGTTTCATAAAAATGGCTACTTAATTATGACGTCACGCCTTAGTAATTAGTATGCATAGTTTATGAATTTTGTGCTACAGCCATATTAAATGTTGCGTATGTTAAAATATTTTCATAGCAAAAGTTGCTATAAATTGTTAGTTATCTTTTGGTTTTAATTCTTGTCAATTAATGAACTTTAAAGATGGACTTGCCCACCTTACTTAATACTGCAACTAAACAATTTAACGACGCGAATGAACAACTGAACAGTGGTTACAAAATTTGTTGTCCCTATTTTAAGGTTTATATTCAAGGCTGTTTTGTATACGTAGACTCTGTGGAGCACTTTATGGAAAGCTCTAGTTAAATAAAAAGTGTTATGTACACTTCAAGTGCAAGGAGCACTTGAAGTTGAATAAACAAGCCATTGCTCATAAGATAATATTGAAGTGTTCTTACGGAATAATGATTTTGCAATTTCCTTAAAGTAATAAGCTTTACATCTTTTTAAATCGATTGCAAATAATAATGGGTTACGGATCGTTTTCCAATATGGCAAGTCATCGCACTGAATGTCTAGGTGATAAGTCTCAAATTTTTTACGCATCGGTTTATCCTTAAAATTCTAAGTAATGGTAATGGGCATAATAATCAAGTTACACATTCGTGATTGTCTCTTAAACCTATCGCAGTCCACTGTTGGACATAGGTCTCCCCATTTCGCGACAGATATCTCGGCTCTCTTTCTCATTCAAACTCCACCGGGGACCTTTTGCAAGTTGGTCCTTCGAGCCGGAGGGTGTCACTCATGATTTTGGTTGCAATGATTCAAAAACCTGATGATTATTTCATCGCATCAGCCGTAAAGGCCACTAATGGAATAAGCCCTTTCTCAAATACTAATCTCAGAGGTTCAAACACGGTACCTTTTGTAAAGGTATTAATATCGTATTTATATCTCCCGGGATAAAAGTAACGCTTTTGGCATTGCTGTGTTTCAGGTAGAATTGTGGGACAGTCTGAGATATTAAAATCATTTTTCAGTGTCACTGGCTTCTATTCTTTGTATCTTAGTTTGTCTGGAAGATCACCATACAACCTGAGCGATAGGGCCGCCGATATGGCATTCCATTTTTTTTTCACTTTTTATTTCCTTTGTGTGCAGTAAGAAAGAATTCATTTTAAGAATATCCACCTTTTTGAAAGTGTGAAGTTTTTGGTTTAGTTCAGTTCTGTACAGATTATTTTCAAAATCAATCTAATTATACGATGTTACAACGTTCATCTTCCCACCGCCACCACCCTTGACATACATTCTCAGCTCAGTTAAATGTTTACATCTAACACTGATAAAGATGACATACATTTACTAACAACCAGTTACCAAAGCTAAAAAAATTCAATGATTCGTTTGGTACAGGTACGTTTTGACCTCTCACACTCACTTTGACTATGTGTCTCGTATAGCAAAAGCTATATTAATAACATATTTGGCAAGTGGTTGTGTGGATTTTGATTTATTCCTCGAAATGATTCGGTTCGGCTACGTACACATTAATTAAAGTGAAACATCATAAACTTATTTAATAGTTAATCCTTTCAGCCAGTTACGACTCTACTTAAGAGTTCCTAACTAATTTATCCAGCTTTTCAGCGCACCACAATTCACTAAATTAATTATACGAGTATCCAGAGTTGAGAGTTTAGTGACAGATTTATGAAAAGTAGCAAAAGTTGGAAGTTTCAATGCTAAGTTATCATATTGTGTGAATGTTTATTGTAAACCTGTTCAAACTGAAAGTTTGAATATTTCAGGTGTGTATTTGGGAGTAACTATTACTTATTATATAAGAATATTTGACTTTCAGGTTTGTGATATCAAAACGAACTGATAAACTTTCAGTGACATTGCAAACCTATTTTTATACTCAAATAAACTAGGTATAAACTAGGTCATGATTTATGAAAAGTATAAAATAAATTGTCATGCTAAGTTGAGTTTTCTAAACCCAGTACATGATTGATTAGGTTTGCTGTAATTTTTTGTTCACTTATTTGTCTTAATGGAAACCTATTTAGCAAGGTAATTAATGGTTTGCCAGTAGAACAAAACGCGTTTTAGAACTTGCAGACCATAAAACACAAACTTCAACCCTTGTAACTACTCCAATGCGCGCAGTGAATGTGGTCAAATTTAGAGGCCACATTTCCCGTTCGGCCCGAATGGACCCACAACGACCGGAACTGCGAAGGGTTGAGACCGCCTCTGTATTTATACGGGGCACTAAATCGTGGCGAAGAAAATGTAAACTCGCACAAAGGTCGGAAGTGGAGTATGCTTGTGTCGCTAATACCCCTCGCCGAGATTTGTAATCCGCGAGCTTACGCTCTCAGACTTATCAAATTAAACTCATCAAATATTGAGACCCACCTCGAGCGGTGCCGGCACTTAGGTGGCCCCAATCAATTATTCACACACTGTACATATTATCAACATGTGTTCACAGGTTGTACACTGCACTTGTGTTGATCACAGAATTACACTAGAATCGCGTGTTGATTGTGCGAGGGAGTGTCGCGAGCGAAGATTTTCCCGATTTTCAGAGGTAGCGTGCCAGGGTCTAGACGTGCATTCGGTGTGGCTGTCGCCGCGAGACTGGGGCCCGCGACGGCGCGATATCCCGATTCCCGGACGGTATAGTACAATTCACGAAAGCTGACCACTGCGCAGAAGTCATTTTTAGGTAACTTTAGAAGTTGCGGTGGCGGCGACACGGAGGAGATTCTTGTATTTTATTGTTGCTCATGAAACATTGCAAATATAACATAATTCTATTATTTGACTGTCTTTAAAATACTCTTTATCTTGCGCAGAACGCCAGGTTTATGGTCATCTTTCGTAGATCGCAGTATACGAGTACCCTCGCGTCTTGTCTCGCGAATCCTAATCACCGCACGCAGTTTTCTAATTCCATAATGGCCATACGTCTGAAGTTTGACCCATTTACCTCACTAGGGTAATTAGATACTACGAGCAACATTAGGGTTACGTTAAACTGATCTCCGCTTTGGGCCTTGTCATGTGGACCCTCGTTATTCGTTTCCCTTAAGGTTAGGAATTAGACTGGCCTGGGTTTCGTTAGCTGTTGAAAGTATTTATTTTGCCCACCACGTTGGGCGCCAGTTTTCAGTAATGAACATCGAAAATGTTGTATTATACATATGCAGAAAACAACACAAATAAGGTAAAATTACTTTGCAACATGTTGAAGAAGAAATATCGTGATGTAGAATTGTGAACGTCTAATTCATGAACTTTCACATTTTCTTTAAAAACTCATGTTGCGTTTCTTCTTTGTTCTATTGTGTTCGTACTGGCTACCATATGAGAAAGGGCAATGACATCTCTTCTCTCTTCAACCTATTGCAGTCCACTGCTGGACATAGTCTCCCCATTTTGCGCCAGACATCCCGGTCCTCCGCCTTTCTCATCCAGCTTCCACCAGCGACCTTTCGTAAGTCGTCGGTCCATCGGGCCGGAGGGCGTAATGGAGCGAGCTATGCTTGGAGTCTCTCTTAGGGATAAGATTAGAAATGATTTAATTCGTAAGAGAACTAAAGTTACCGACGTAGCCCGCCGGATCAGCAAGTTGAAGTGGCAGTGGGCTGGTCACGTATGTCGCAGAACCGATGGCCGTTGGAGCAGACGAGTTCTGGAGTGGAGACCGCGTCTTGGCAAGCGTAGCGTAGGCAATGACATGATTCCACACAATTCAACTGCTTAACACGCCATTAGGCAGCATAACTACCATGGCGGGGGATCCCGCACGGATTACTTGTTATTTAAGAAATTCTAATGTTCTCGATTTCTCCCTATATAGTTTTTTAATTTTGATCCTAAGGCTTAAGCAAACTACACTTGCCGACGCCCCTACTGAATAGGATATTCTTCTTTTCAGAAAATCGGATGATACATACACACACGCACACACACACGCGCGCACACACACGCACGCACGCACGCATGGCAGGTGCGGTTCCATTGTTGCGGAATGTAAAACGGTTATAAAAACTAGCTCCACCTTACGCCGACCAAGTCTTACTCGAACCTACGCACTCGGATCATGACGACAGACCACCACGAAGGCAAAATATATAATATACTTGTATCACCAAAAAAATTGTTTACGTCATAAGTATTCGAGACGGTCAGTGGCTTACCTGGTGGTAAGTAATATGCTCCACGATAGAAGCAGAGTTTAAGAAAAAAAATAACAGTAGGTAGTCATTATTCTTCCGTCAACACTACTCTGCGCCCGTCATCCGAGGCGATAGATGTTAGGTGTTTTATACCCTGTAATTTTACTAGCTACAGTGCCCTCATCCCGAAACACAGAAGTTCAAAATGTGACGTGAAGAAGTGGTATCGAACTAGACGACTCACTTCCGAGTCTACCACCTAGAAAGGTATGTCATTACGGTGTACACAGTGTGGCCACCTCAGTTTTCGAAAAATGGCTTTTAAAAATGTCATCATGACTGATGGGATGTATGGCGAAAGGTCACTGGTGGAGGCTGGATGAGAAAAGCGGAGGACCGGGATATCTTTCGCAAAATGGGGGAGACCTATGTCCAGCCGTGGACTCCGATAGGTTGAATAGAATGACTGATGAAATACTTCATATTTTGGTAATCTTTTCAAGACAGTGAAAAAGAGCTAGATTGCTCTTTCGGGCTAAATCGTTATAAAAGGAGTTCACCTATACTAAAAAGTGCTAAATCTAGCTGCAAAAGGGCTAAGGTGGCAACACTGGATATACATTCGAATGTTCCAGAAGCTATCGAATACTTATGCAAGTCAGGTAAGATAGTGACGGCGTGTATTGTCCCATAAATTGCGGTTACGCACTCCCGCCCTGCGATTTAAGTGCACTTATACACTCCAAACGACTTCTTACTTTTAAAGAGTTCGCCTTTATGCTCTCAGATTAAATTGGAAAATAGATCCTCCATTGTGGGCTTTTAGCGTTCCGCGTTCGCGGACACGATGGATTTTTTTCTAAGAGAATTTTAACTATATAACTAAAACTCAAGATACTTATTGGAATTAATCTTTCACAGATGCTTTTGTAACCAATTCGTAAAAAAAGGGAACTTCGAAATAAGCCAGCAAGAAATTACGTTGTACATCGATAGTCACTGTTTGTGCCAAATACAAAAGAATCCTGAAACTTAAATCTAGAGTCTCGTGTGTTGCAGAACCGATCATGGCCGTTGGAGCAGACGTCTCTGGAGTAGAGACGAGGTCCTTAGTATACGTAACGTGGGACGTTCCTCAGCCTGATGCACCGAAGATTTGCGAAAGACCGCTAGTGGACATTGGATGAGAAGTGTAGGACCAGGATATCTGGCGTAGAATGAGGAAATCTACAAAACTTACACGTTGAATAAAATATGAGATTTTTATTAGTTTTTTCGATTCGCACAAACTGGATGTAGGTAAAAGATGAAATTACCCCTACCATGGCTTAAATCAATACCTCTGAACTTAATTCTGAGTCCCAGACAACTTATTATAACTGCTATCATCATCAAATTTAATGAGTATTTCCCCTCATACATCGGTAACAACGGAACTCCTACATCTTTGAACTAGTTATACTCTAACATTTCCGTCAAACTAAAGATAAGAATCGCCTGAACGTCAGCGATTCTATTACCAACTGGCCTTTGTCAGTGGGTGCACTCGAGCCCCGCAGTTGGCCTAGAAATGCAATCTCTTAGAATTACTCGCATCTATGCTGTTCACATAGAAATGAAAGAAAATGATACTTTTGAATAGACAGGTTTTAATAAAAGAAAATGCGGAAAGTAGGCATTTTTATGTGGAGCAAGCGACCTGTGCCATATTTCCGATAATTTTAAAATATATAAATAAATTAATATTAACTGTCATTCAAGCCCAACTGATCCCATATTAAGCGAGGAGCTTGTAGTTAGGGTACTAAATAACGGGTAAACGTACTTACATTCATTTTTTTTTGTAAATACATACATAATATACGTGGAAACATCGTAAACATTACAAACAGACATGTTCATGCACACAAGTGTTTGTACTGCCCGGGAATCGAAGCCAGTACCCTTCGAGTTGGAGCCGACGTCTTGACCATTACACCACGTGGGTCGTCTGATTAATAGGACCGATATTGTGTCTAAATAGTAATTCGGTATTCTCCACCATCCGCAATAAAATACCAAACCTTATTTTTATAAAAGCGCATCTTATTTTATATGTCGTTTCATTGATCACTTTTGTTTATTTGCAATATTGTATTTTTAAATACACTAAAACCAATAAATATTAGGTCAATTGACGATAGTGAGCAATGACGTCACATATCAATAATTTCATACAAAATATATGGAAACGTTCCTTTTTGACAGTTTATAAAAAGTGTCCCATACCCAATTTGTTGTACTCATGCGTTCTGTTATGGTAGATTGATAACACCTTTTAAAACATTAAGGTTGTACCGGAATACCAAACTTACTTACTTACATGATTGAGCCCCACGATATTTTTCTTTATTTCTGTTGTATTTTTGAGCGTCGGTGGCTCAATGGTGTGCACTGTCGCCCTCCTTCTACCGGGAGGGCTGAGGTTCAAATCCCGCCACGTACCAATGTGTTTTCAAATTTTCGAAAAATATATGTACGTTATCCGACGCTCTTACGGTGTAGGCAAACATAGTGAGGAAACCTGCGCACGCCTGCAAGAGATTCAAAGGTTGTGCGTGAAGTGGGCCCGCGTGGACGACTAAGGCCTAAACACCCTATACGGGTAGACTCGTGCCCCTCAGTGGGGACGTTTAATGAGCTAACGATGATATTTTATTAAGCAAATTTGATATCTGTTTGGTCTAGTCTCTTGTTATGACTGTAGAGATAAATTTCTACATGACTTAAACAAATAAAAAAAATATGGAACAAAATTAATACGCATTACAAATTGAACTTCAAAAATTCAATCATTGAATTGGGTATTTGACACCACTAACCGTTGACGCACTTTTTATGAACTGTCAAAAAGGAACGTTTCCATATATTTTGTATGAGATTATTGAAACGTGACGTCATTGCTCACTAACATCAATTGACCTAATATTTATTGTTCAGTGTATTTAAAAATCAATATTGCAAATAAACAAAAGTGATCAATGAAACGACATGTAAAATAAAGTGCACTTTTATGAAATTAAGGTTTGGTATTTATTGCGAATGGTGGAGAATACCGAATTCAATGTTTTGTAGATGCTATTAATTCCTTGCACCTGATTTTTAGACACGTACTCTAAAATTTTCTTAGCTTATATTACGAACATGTCTGTTTTTATTGGTCTGGGTGTTTCCGATGTGTGTACAAAAAGTATTTCTCCACTATTTAATGTTATTATACATATAAACCTTTCTCTGAATCACTCCATCTATTAAAAAAAAACACATCAAAATCCGTTGCGTAGTTTAAAAGATTTAAACGTACATAGAGATATAGGGACCTAGAGACATGGGGACAAAAAAAAAGCGACTTTGTTTTATAATACAGGAGATGGGGCAAGCCGCGTTTAAAGTGCGACAACTGTACGCCCAACGAGCATACACTGGCTACCAGTTTACGCTCTGTGAGACGAGTCAAGACGCACGAATATTATAAAAATTACCGTTTTTTCCTAAATGCCATCCTGTGCAATTGTAACATGCCATCATCGCATGAATCAGTAAATTTACCAAGAATATAATAACTTTTCACAGGTCAGAACCGAAAAGAAATTGCGACACTGGGACTGCCTATAAACTTGGCAGCTTGTCCAGTCTAATGTATATTCTGATGTCTGTGGTTTTATAATATGCAGTGTTATAGGTTAATGCTTAGTTTGAGGCTAGATGGCGCTGTGTGAATGTCAGTGGATATTTATTATATGAGAGAGACTTCACATTGAATGTTTAAACATGACGTTTTTCAGACTGTACTTAAAATTGGATGCAGACTTTACTTATCCCGCACGGCCAATGCGTATTAATCTAACTCTTATAGCCTTTAAAGACACGTCTCACACATTAACAGTTAAACAGTTACTGTTTAATGAAAGTCTGAAATGAGGAGTCTTGTTTAATTTGTAACGCACCCTCGGGTCGGCCGGCTCGACCGCTACTCGGCTAATGTAAATATAAGAAAAAAGATGGTATTTTTGTGGACACTTTGTCAGCCTTTTAAGTTTGATATGTTGAACGTTGTTTATTTGCTAAATTCGGAACGCTATATTATGTTTGACGACCCTTGTTGTGTAATGGTCGTGATGTTGGCTACTACACCAAAGGTTCGAGATTTGATCCCTGGGCAGTACAAACATATTTGTTTCTAGGTCTGGGTGTTTCTTTGTATAATATGTATGTATTTAAAACATAAATGTATGTAAGTATGTCTTTACAAGCTTGTTGTGTGCATGAATTGAAATACATATATTATTATGTATGTAGCAGTCTTTCCGAATTTTTGAAATGATATGTAGGTACGTTTATCCGACGCTCTTACGGTGACGAAAGATATCGAGGGGAAAACTGCGCACGCCTGCGAAGAGATTCAAAGGTTGTGCGTGAAGTCGTCCAGCCCGCACTGGGACGCGGACGACACAGACTTATACACCTATACACGTCGATCGTATAAAAGTCTTCTTACAGTAAAAGGCAAGTTCATTGCCACCCAGAGCACGTTTCAACAAAGCTTCATAACTCCACTTATTAAGTAAAGAAATAATGCTATACTTAATTTGATATTACCTTCGGCCTTTCGGGAATCGGTCGCTTCTTATTATTTATATCCGATCTTTTCTTTTGGAGGTCGGTATTATATAGTGTTTATTTTGAACGCTCGCGTAATAGTTATGACGTTCAATGTTGGACAACGACCTCAATAATGTCTAAAGTTACTTTGACAACACATTTGGTAATGGTTGCGACTTTGGCTACTACATCAAGGTTTCCGGGTTCGATCCCCGTACAGTTCAAACATTTGTGTGTATTCACATTGTTTGTACTATCCGGTGCCCTCATGTATGTAATGGTCTGGGTGTTTTCTATGTATAATGTTTATCCGTTACATGGTACAGGCGCAAAATAGGGAGACATTTGTCCAGCAGTGGACTGCGAAAGATTGAAGAGAGTGAAGGAAGATAGCAATGAGGACATTGAACCGCAACCAACGTAACAACTACCAAACTACTTAAATCAAATGAACCATTTAATTATTCATATTTGCTAACATTTAATAATTAATATTTGCGTGCCTAAAACAGGCAGAATGTAATATGTACCATCAATACAATATATACCATACTTTGTAAGCCCTATCATCATCATCAGCTCATTAAACGTCCCCACCGAGGGGCACGAGCCTACCCGTATAGGGTGATTAGGCCTTAGTCGTCCACGTGACCAGTGCGGATTGGACGACTTCACATACAACCTTCGAATTTCTTCGCAGGCGTGCATGAAGGTTACCTCACGATGTTTTCCTTCACCGTAAGAGCGTCGGATAACGTACATATATTTTCGAAAATTCGAAAACACATTGGTACGTGTCAGGATTTGAACCTCAGCCCTCCTGGTAGGAAGCGACAGTCCACACCATTGAGCCACCGACGCTCTTAGTAAGCCCTATATTCTCTGCAAATAAATAATCAATTCTATTCAAAGAGCAAGTTATATTTCCCTATATTTCCATTAATATTTTAACCACAACATACATAACATATAAAATTGTATCCTCCATGATGGAACATATTTCCAAACGCAATTCGCGTAAACAGTTCCAAGGACAACTCGATCGCTGAGTCGTGTAGGCGAATGATTAATGCGTCGAGTTTATTCGAATCAATCCAACGTAAAAACGTAATAGTCGGAGAGCCGGCCGTAAAAAAGTTCTAAAGATGAGATATTTGAACATTTTATAAAAATATAGTCTGAGAAACCATAGAACTAAAGGTCGATACCCCTGACAATGCCTGATTTTGCCCGCATGCAAAATTATGCCTTCACTACCGATGAATTCCAGACATTAAGTATTATTATAATTCATAAGATATATCAGGAGCGTCGGTGGACCAATGGTGTGGACTGTTGCCGTCCTGCCGGGAAGGCAGACGTTCAAATCCCCCCACGTACTCGAATTTTTGAAAATATATGTCCGTTATCCGATGCTCTTACGGTGAAGGAAAACATCGTGAGGAAACGAGGCTAGTGCCCCTCGGTGGGGACGTTTAATGAGCTGATGATGATAAGATACATGAAAATAATTAAGGGGATAATAAAGTTTTCGATTAGTAGCATTGAGTTTTCTAAAGTCGAGACATAAAGATAAACTGTATTACCCTCAATGTAAATCGATTTTATGCTAGAAATGTTCCTTTGATGGCAATTAAAATTTATAACAATCTGCCAAATGAATTAAAAAGTATGCCTCTTTATTTATTTAAGCGTTCAATTAATAAATGGCTACTTAGTAATGTTTTACTCTGTCGATGAAATTTTAATGTAAATTGACTTCATATTTTCTATTTTTAATCCATTGACATGTTACTTATGCAAATTAAATTGTATTGTTAAATTTTATTCATAATTTTATTTTAATGTAATAGACATTGTGTATTTTGCACGCCGGTACAAACTCCGGTAAAATGGAATTGATACTAATGTACTTAAATACCTGTACTAATGACACATTCTGTTTGCAAAAAAATATTTGATTTGATTTGATTTGATTTGATTTGATTTGATAAGCTCAATTCATTCACGAACTTGAGTCGACCACAATGAAAGGACGTACCTTTGTTATAATAACAATGTCTAGAATTACAACCGGAAGTGAGGTTATAATTTTGCATACGGGCAAAATCAGACATTTTCAGGGGTGTCGACCTTTAGTTCTATGGTTTCTCAGACTACTTTTATACGGCCGGCTCTCCGACTATAACTCACTGGTGATCTGAGTGCCCCTTTTCAAACAACATCAGAGTTGTTTGAAAGCCTTTTATCTATACTTTCGTTATCGCATTTAATAAAATTGAGTTTTTTTAGGTTATGAAGTGAAAGGGACGGTCAGTTGCTAACCTGGTGATAAGTGATACGCCTGACCATGATAGGTTCAGTGTAAAAGGATTTAAAAATAGTAGGCAGTTATAATTTTCCTTCAACACTGACCTTCGCCCGTCACCCCTAACAACAGATGTTAGGTCTCTCGTACCCGTTAAATTCTTAATTCTTTATTGCATACCACATGAAGTTAAAAGGTGTACATTTGTAATAACAGTTCACATGTGGACCCTGAAGGGCACAACAACAATACATTTTACTTTTATAAACATTTACAAAATATGTTGTACATGCAAGATCATTAACAAAATAAATTCACGAATATATTGACTAGCTACAGTGCTTTCCTAGACGACTCAGGACCGAGTCTACTGCCTAGTAAATTATTTGTACTATAACAACCCATGAGTCTCTCTTAAAGATAAGATCAGAAATGATTTAATCCGTAAGAGAACTAAAGTTACCGACATAGCCCGACGGATCAGCAAGTTGAAGTGGCAGTGGGCTGGTCACGTATGTCGCAGAACCGATGGCCGTTGGAGCAGACGAGTTCTGGAGTGGAGACCGCGTCTTGGCAAGCGTGGCGTAGGACGCCCTCCGGCCCGATGGACCGACGACTTGCGAAAGGTCGCTGGTGGAAGCTGGATGAGAAATGCGGAGGATCGGGATGTCTGGCGCAAAATGGGGGAGACCTATGTCCAGCAGTGGACTGCAATAGGTTGAAGAGAGAACCCATGATAGTTTGACAATTTAAAAAGTAAGAAAATAGAAAAATAAGTCTCTAAAAAGAGATTTCATATGGCAGATCAAATAATCTAAAACTAAAATGTACATAATAATATAACGAGTATGCGTATTCTCAGTTTTCTTTGAACATTTGCATTTTGGTGTATAATCTTCATACATTAACATTCCTAACTTGTTTTCAACTTTATTTCCGAGTCTTTCGTCCTGCTGGGAGAAATTCATATCGCAATAAGTTGTAACTTTTTACACCATTTCCCATGTTTCATGTTTTTTTTCTTGCTCATTAATTATGAAATAAAATTAGAAAGATATCGCTATAGATGCTCCGCCATAGAATGTATCCTTAAAACACAAGAAACCTTCGCTCTGTGTGAAAAGCTATTCATTAATACATTCATAAGGAAGCAATTAATTACGCAAGTGTATCTCGTATACTTTGCCTATACGCCAACAAAATGTATGAATAAGGAAGTCCATGGAAGTTTTCTTAATTAACAACATTCCCGTGGGGAATAAAATGGCTTCGGTGTGTATAAATAAATAAATATCCACTGACATCCACTCAGCGCCAATTAGCCCCAAGTTAAGCGTGAAGCCTGTATTATGGGTACTCACAACGGATAAACAAACATACTTATATACATCTTTTTTGTCAACACATATGTATATATTATACATAGTAAACACCATTTTTTTTTTTCGAACTGACTACTGCTTTTGGCCGCACATGGCCTTTACAGCTTCACCGGGCAAGTGGCGAGCGCAGATGGCTCTCAGCCTTAAAGATGGCTCTCAGCCTTAAACAGATGGCTCTCAGCCTTAGTAAACACCATATGTATGATCGATCGCTTTGAATTAACATATATTATCAGGACATATCATATTTATTAATAATTTGACGTAATTATAATGTATTGTTGACTATTAGTGACCATTTAGTATTATTGTATCCATGTACTAGACAAATTTTATATGTTTCGCAATGACGTGTTAAGAAACTGTTAGTTGTTATGTGGATTCATGAAATTGGTGGATCATTGGCGTATGCCTTCCCATCTGGGAGGTGAAAGTTCTAATCCCACCACTTACCAATGTATTTTAGAATTTTAAAATTATATGTACGTTATACGACGTTCTTACGGTAAAGGAAAACATTGTGTGGAAACCTATTGTGTTGTGAAGTCGACAAATCCGCACTGGGCCCGCGTGGACAACTGAGGCCTATACCATTTACGGGTAGGATCTTTCCCCTCGGTTGGGCGTACATGAGCTGATGCTGATGATGATATAATTGAATAATAATGTTAGGGCTGAGATCCGCAAAACAACCAATGAAGACAGCTCGTCGAAGTAGCTAGTTGCAGTAGCAGCGGGTTGTCTTTATTTGTTGCAGAACCGATAGCTGATACAGCAGACGAGTTTTGGAGTGGTGACTTCGTCTTAGTATATTGATCCCCAAAGAGTATTATCGGCTATGAGAGACCTAACATCTGTTGCCTTGGGTTACGGGCGCAGAACTGTGTTGACGGAAAGTAATGACTACCTTCTGTTCTTAATTCACTTCAATATTGCATTGCATCTGTAACGGTCAGGCGTATGAATTACCCGATCCGTTTACTTAATGACATAAAATATGTCACCTAGTAAATATAAAATAATCGTATTTTAACGACAGTTCTCACCTCCCAAGTAACCGTGCACTATACCAGTAAGTGCATCAGTTTAAATATTCATGCGAGCCCAAAAGATGGGGGTGGGGGGTGATTATGCGCCATGAATATGCGGCGCGCGAGTCGTTCACTTGTGACGTCACTCGGGACAAAATGGCGAATTAATTTAAACATCTTTCAGCATTAATGTAATTCGGTTATGAAAGCCCGCGACTGGTCATTTGAATATCACTTTGTTTTTAATTTGTGCTGAGTGTAACTGGGTTAAAAAATAAATGTATATTTAAATTTACTACGATTTCATGTAGTGTAGGGTTCTCCGTAAGGTAACTTTTGTGTGCATGAAAGTTAAGGTAGAAAGTATAATGAGCTGATGATGGTGATGGACTCGGTCCTGAGTCGTCTAGGTAGGTGTCATCGCAGTGCCAGATATCGTCCCGTAAAACAGAAGTGTTTGGCACTTCTATGTTTCGGGATGAGGGCACTGAAGCTAGTAAAATTACCGGATATAAGATACCTAACATCTGTTGTGTCGGGTGACGGGCGTAGTGCGGCATTGGTGGAGAATAATATCTGTTTATCAGTAGTAGTAAATAATAATAAGGTTGTGTGTGAAGTCGTCCGACCTGCACTGGGCCCGCGTGGACGACTAAGGCCTAATCACCCTATACGGGTAGGCTCGTGCCCCGCGGTGGGGATTTTCTATGAGCTGATGATGATGATGATAATGAGGTCTCAATCAATGCCGCTCTGTCTTGGTTAGGCGTAGCACTTACCACCTGGTTAACGCCATAACCGTTTGTACACTTTATATATTAAAACATGTCAAAAGCTTTCCTTTGATCCGAAAAGTTTGTATCCGAATTGCCTATTAACGATACATGTAATCAAAACTCACATGCAGAGGAATTAATAAATAAACTCTTAAATTGATTGGGAATTCCGTTTCTGGGGACACTTGGTTATCGTGTTGCATTTAAATGACAACTTTATTCGGACGCGGATTTTAAACGAGACGTTATATTTATTATAATTCACAATTTGTATGATAAAAACACGGGCAGTAGTTTCAAACAAGATAACTCGTTAGTCGGAATTTAAAATGCAACAGTGTGGACTGACGACTTGCGTACGATCGCTGGTGGAAGCTGGAAAAGGAAAGCGGAGGACCAGGATGTCTGGCGCAAAATGGGGAAGGCCTATGTCCAGCAGTGGACTGCGATAGGTTGAGAGAGAGAGAGAGAGTGTGTGGACTTTAATGAATTTAGTAAAGATCGCTTCATAATCCGGGTCGTAGGATCATATCCTGCGGGGCATTGTCACTTTGTGATTCTTCCCAGTTTGGTTGGGAAATCCAAAATCGTAATATACAAAGATGCAAAACAATATCATGTTTTTCAATCTCAGCCAACGTCACATTGATAAAAGTGTATTCAATATAGTGCACGTTGAAAACAAAACGGTGGCCAGTGGCGGGAATGCGGGTTGGGAACGGAATTCGGGATTTTCATCGCGCGGCCGGGACACCACAAATGGATTGTGTCACAGAAATCGCAATAGGAATAATTCAACACGCCTTTGTTACTCAAAATGTTCATGTGTTATGTACCTATTAAAATTCGGTATTCTCCACCATTCGCAATAAAATACCAAACCTTATTTTCATAAAAGTGCACTTTATTTTTCATGTCGTTTCATTGACCACTTTTGTTTATTTGCAATATTGTATTTTTAAATACACTGAAACCAATAAATATTAGGTCAATTGATGTTAGTGTGCAATGACGTCACGTTTCAATAATCTCATACAAAATATATGGAAACGTTCCATTTTGACAGTTCATAAAAAGTGCGTCAACGATTAGTGGTGTCAAATACCCAATTCATAGGAACTAATAAACCACATGACTGTCATGATAAATAAATAAATAACATGTTGAACATCAAATATTTTTATTTATATAATAATATTTTTTTCAGAACCAACCTTGGTCTGCAGTCTCCTTTGAGTAGAATCCACAATGATTACATCTTGCTCTGTAGCAAAATACAGGACTTGGACATATTTAATGATTCATTTTTAAAATTTAAACGGAAGATCATGCACTTCATGAAGTCAGAGGCTACATAATGGTTTACTCGAATGGAATTTCATTATAATATAATAACTTAACTTGTAACTAGTTAAATATACATTGATTAAGCTGAACTTACCTATAATAGATACATGTATCAGAATTTTGAAATGTAACACTTTTTTTTATATATTTATTTTAAGGTAACATTACATTTTCACAATATAATGTCTGCCAAACTGTGCAACAGGTTAACGCAGAAGTTCGTTCAAGACAATGTACAGCTTATTACTAATGTATCAGAAGTACTTTAAACTACAAAAAAAACAATATCAAAGATTACATAACTGCAGATTATCCTCCTGTTCTCACATATATAGAAACACATGCGAGTTACAATTGTATTTTTAATATATATAAATATTATATATCATCATCCATATGATGATGATATATATATTATTAGATGATACATATATATATATATATATATATATATATCATCACATCAGCTCATTAAGTTTGCTTTGCACATTATGAATTACATTTCCATTGGCCCATTTTACTTTTTGTTTTATATTGTGCTTGTGGTTAAAAGCAACTATAAAAATTAATGATGTCTACTGAGGCGGCTTGGCTCATCATCATCATCATCATCCGCATCATATATATATATATATATATATATATATATATATAAGTATATAACTGTAATATTATACTTTGTGTATGCATGTATTGTTGGTGAGTCTAAATAAATAAATATATACTAGCTGTACCGAGATGTAAGATAATTGTAGGTACCCTATGTATTGATTCCGAGCGTCATCTAATTATGTACCGAATTTTATTAAAATCGCTTTGAGGTAATTTATAGTATTTGGATTGTATCATTACTTTATTTTTCTATATAAAAAGTAGCCTAAGTGATGTTTCTTAAATCAGCAACCTACCAATAAGTCCCGTCAAAATCATTCCAGCCTTTATATGTAATGTAGATATATTCATATAAAACATACTCGGCCATAAAGGCTCTGGTTTACAAGAAACATTGTCGTATCAAATCAAGGCATATCGTGTTGATTAAAACACACCACAAAACAGAGTGGTGTCCACATTACAAAGGTGGTGGGTGCAAAGTGGAATCGACCGGAAAAGTGGTGAGTAATTGCATTCCCGAGATTGCGTACTAAAATGTATCGGCGCTCTACAATGATATTCTGTATATAAAGGCAGATACGCCACCCGTGCCTCAAAAAGAAACCGAAAAAGGGAATACGGTTGTAGGCTCTTTGTTTAGGTAAATGTACGCTCATTCTAAATCGAATTATGTGTGCTGTTGCATTCGGAACACTTTTTTTGGTTGTTTTGTGAGCATATCACGAATATATATTTTTACATCATTGGCGCTCTACGGAACATATTTTTTGTCTACCGCCATAACTGCGGTACTCTTTTTATAGAGTGGGCTTGAAAATGTGGGCTGGAGCAGTATTTTAGTTCTTGTTGTAGAGTAGAGTGTGTTGGCTGTTATTAGGGTTCCGTAGCCAAATGGAAAAAAACAGATTCCATAGCCAAATGCCAAAAAACAGATAAACTATGGGGTTAATAAAACCAACATTTAACAGCTGGGCAACGTAGAAGCATTGAAAGCTTATTACATTCACTACTTATTTTTGATTTATTGAGACATTCCTAATCGACACCTATGTTGGTCCAATGTGTGTTAATGACAATAATTCATAGAATAAATCTGCCATAGGCATGACCAGGTTATTTAGATCGTTGACTAACAGTTCCTCAGGCTCACAATTCCTCAAGTTAATTTCAACTGTTTCAGTCAACTTTTACAACGTAATCAGCCCCAAGGCTCAAACATTTCAACTTGAATTCAGTCAAACTCAAGACCAGACCCCAATTTCAGATTTATAGCAAAACTTGTCAGCATTCTCATAATGCAACTTCATACCGCACTGCTATGGAAACCTTGGTCCTTCCCATAAACACTTTAATCCAAATATCCTTTCTAAGCCAGTAGCGATGTCACGTAACTCCCAGACCGCTATAACTCCTTTAAATCCTAAAAAGCACGTGTCTATAATTTAATCAAGGAACACGTACGTCTTAATAAATTCAGGGACACGTAAATTCTGGAGAGCAGTTTAGCTGCATCGTTCGAAGTCGCTGTGCCCAAGCCAAGACCTGATGTTAAAAACACTCGAAAATAGTTTCTTTAAGCATTACAGAGACTTTAAAATCCTGTGTTATTATTTCAAAGGTAAATCTCATCCAAAATAGAAGTGTTTTCTTCTTCACTTCTTTGTTTTGGGATGAGATACCTAACATCTGTCATCTCAGGTGTCGGGTGCAGGCGGTGTTGACGTATAATGATGACTACCTACTTTAATAATTTCCTTCAAAGTTTCTTTAGTTTCCGTTTTCTTTAGTGAGGTGAGTGGAGGAATCGCTTACCCCTCTCTTTTTATCTTTTAGCTCTCCTATTTTAAACCTCGCCAAAACAGAAATGGTCATGTATACAAGTGTTTGTATTATCCGGAAATCGAACCATTAGGGGTCCGGATATCATAGCCGACTTCTCAACATCTTCTCACATCGGTCGTGGATTTTTTTTTGTATTTTTGAGTTTTTATTTACCATTTATTGTTACTTGTAAATAATAAATAAAGTGTTGGTAGCGACCGCATAATCAAGCCGGTCGGTTGCAACGTAGCGTTATCTCAAGGGCCCTCAAGACTCTTGAAGACTAAATACATTCCGATGTCCCGGACAAAGGGGGCTTAATTAATGACGCGCTGGTAGTGACGGGACACTATTCTTATCAACTTTCAAACTAGTCCGAATAAATTACCTCTTGCAAGTTAAACGTTTCTTATTGGTTTTTATCTAGGTTAATCGACTATCGGTTTAATGAAACTTTTCATAGTATGGAATAGCTTTATTGTGTGATAAAAGCTATTTAATAATAATATTACGCATTTCGTTTTCAATATAGGTGCTGGACCCGATACTAAGTCGTCTAGGTAGGTACCACCGCAGTGCCAGATATAATCTTACAGAATTTTATAAAACAACCAAAACATTCGCAATACATTTTATCTTATGAATTTAAAGATTACAGTGGACTGATACCTGAATTAGAAAAAGCCCTTAACTCAGATCGTCAACCCTCAAATAAAAGAGACTTGATATCTTTGTCTAGGCTGTCTTGCGCAGTGCGGCATTGATGGAGGATAATATGTCGCTCTTTCATAGTTAGGCATATCACTTACCATCAGGTGAGCGTCCTGACCGTCCTGTACACTTAACACAAAAAAAACTTCGATTAATTTTAAAAATTAAAGTACATCAGTGGAACATCGGTCGAGTAAGAGCGTCGGTGGTTCAATGGTATGGACTGTTGCCCTCCTACCGGGAGGACTGAGGTTCAAATCCCGCCACGCCAATGTGTTTCCGAATTTACGAAATTACATCACCGTAAGAGCATCGAATAACGTTATATACGGAAAACACCGTGAGGAAACCTTCATGCACGCCTGCGAAGAGATTCAATGGTTGTGTGTGTAGTCGTCCAATCCGCACTGAGCCCGCGTGGACGACTAAGGCCTAATCACCCTATACGGGTAGGCTCGTGCCCCTCGGTGGGGACGTTTAATGAGCTGATGATGAATTGGAACATCATAGGCTGGTTTGATGCTGAAACTGCTACCCAATAATACATCAACACCACTCACAAGATGCACTCCCAAGCCCTAATCCTTTCAAGGGTCAACGGGAAATCCAGTAGCATTAACGGGATATTAATGGATGAGCACCGCGCAGACTGCTCGACCGTCCCGGTGTAAGTACACGTAATCGAATAAAAATCTCATTTCAGGGAACCCTCCTTTCATATGTGAAGAACATATTAAGACTCGATCCGTACACTGCCGAGTTTATGAGATATTAATTGATACGTACTCTCAAGTGATGTAAAAATGAAGCGAGGTTTTGAGCCTCTTGCACGAGCCAATTTCCCGGTAAGTTTTCTACTGATAACAGAAAAACTCAGATAAAATATATAATCATAAGAAGAGCTTTCAGTAAAATAATAGTCGATGTAAAATGAAGTTTTGAGCATTGTAGTTAAATTTCCAACATGAAGATACTAAAAGTATTATGAATATATTGTGAATATCACATTAATAAGGTGAATTCGGAGCGTCGGTGGCTCAATGGTGTGGACTGTCGCCTTCCTACCGGGAGGGCTGAGGTTCAAATCCCGACACGTACCAATGTATTTTCCAATTTCGAATATACATGTACGTTATCCGAAGCTCTTACGGTGAAGGAAAACATCGTGAGGAAACCTTCATGCACGCCTGCGAAGAGATTCAAAGGTTGTGTGTGAAGTCGTCCAACCCGCACTGGGCCCGCGTGGACGACTAAGGTCTAATCACCCTATACGGGTAGGCTCGTGCCCCTCGGTGGGGACGTTTAATGAGCTGATGATGATGAAGGTGAATTCAATGGTGCCTATCAGTATATATTAGTCAGGTATATATTATTGTATTGTAATTTCAAACACAATGAAACACAACAATTCATATTGAATAAATAAATGAATTAATTATATTCCAATTATCTACTAGTATCATTATCATCAGCTCATATACGTCTCCACCGAGGGGCACGAGCCTATCCGGAACGGGTGTATTGTTACCTTACCTTGTCCACGTGGGCCCAGTGCGAATTGCCTGACTTCACGAACAATCTTTAAACCTATTCGCAGGCGAGCGCAGGATTCCTCACGATGTTTTTATCCACCGTAAGCGCGTCGGATAACGTACATATAATTTCGTAAATTCGAAAACACGTACGTGTGCTCTCCCGATTGGCAGTCAACAGTCCACATCATATAGCCACTCATTGATGATAATCATAAAAGCAGGAAATATATCCAATAGGTCATCGTATTAGGTGAAATCTCATCCGCAAAATATTTCATCCTCGGATGATCTACCATACCAGCTAGCACAACGAATGTCAATGGATTTTATTGATAAAAAGGAATCGTTTGTAAAAACTGGCACAGTAAACACATGTACTAATCCACAGAGGACTCATCCAATCCCCCCGCCCTATAATCAGCTCTAACAAGGCGTGTAATGCCAATTTTTTGCAGGAAAGTAATCAATGCTCGCAACCGCGTTCTACTCGGTGCCCCATAAATAACCCGTGGACCCCCCCTCCCCTCGTGAGACTGGAAATCAGTGGCAATGCATCTGCACTTGTGCAATAGAGACTTTCCCGCGCGACTACAGCGGATTATACCCGCTTGTGCTAATAACGTCCTGACAATACGTTTGAGTTATTAAAAATATATTTTCGAACTTAAAAACTTTACTCACTATCGCATTTATACATCAATTACAGCGATCTTTATCGCATTATTCAGTATACTTAAATTAAAACAAAGTTAATTGCATAAAATACACCTTAGATAAACATAACTAACTAGATGCACAAACACGAAGAAACGTCAACCAAAAAATGTCCGAGCCTCATGACACATACGTGTAATTATTGTTAAATTCATTTCAATTTTGACCTAAACACGTCATAGAAAAGGTACGAGCACACTACTATGTCATTATGACACGTAGCGAGCGACATGATTATGAATGAAAATTCTGCCCAACTGACGCGACGGGCAGCCTTTTGCCGCGGACACTTTTTAAGTGAGTTTGTGTGGAGGAGGAGTCAGAGATATGGAGGTAGCGATGCTAGGATTAAAAAACCCGTGTAACCCAAGTCTCCATATTATTATCATAATTTTAAATCGATGTTACTACCAAAGCGATTTCCAATCATTCAATACGTTAGGTCGTTAAACAAAAGACATTCGAAAGAAATCCCATAGCGGCGATGAACCGACTAACCTTGCACCAACTGATTTATATTCTGAACCCTGTCCCAATGGCATAAAGTTGAGGTTTGTTGTATAGTTGTTGTGTGAAATAGAGAAAAGTATTAAAATAAAGCTTAGGCGTTGCTGTAGGGCACTTAAACGGCGCTAGTTCAGGTCTGAATTATTTGTGATGCATTTTGTGCGATCGAATGGAGGTTTATTTGGGTAACGTGCTTTATAAACATTTTCTACGTGCATTATTTGCTTGTAAATGAATAGAAATCTTTTTCTTTTCAAGAATGTAAAAATAGACTAAAAGGCAACCCGAAATGCTCCGCAGATTTTAGTGATTTTGCCTTAACATCTAGGTTGTAAACTCGATACTAAGTCGTCCCGCAGTGCCGGATATCGTCTCGTGAAATAGGAATGATTTGCACATCTTTTCTTTGTAAATCATAGTAGTCTCAGAGTACAATATTAACTATTTTTGATTAAAACTATCTAGACTTGGCGAACACCGCCTTCTTTTAGTTTTCCAAGTATGAAAAATTTAGTGGAGAGAAATTAGCCTAGATATGACGCTATGACGTAAACATGATATTATGCCCGTAAAAGGGGTGGTGAACAGATGTGGACTAAAGATTTTACAGCTTACAAAAAAAAACCTTTTCTAACAGATTCGTTATTTCTGCCCATAACTGGTCAAGATTTAAAAGTAGTCTATAATATTATAAGTAACCTCTTATATGAACCTAACATAGATTAATGTAAAGAAAAATATTGCTTATTGAAAATATTAAGTCTATTTTAATACACTTTAAAAGCGCGTAAACTGATGCATTTACTTTCCCATTTGATTTGCGATAACGTCACACGACAGTATTACGATAATCGCAGTAAATCCATTGTTTAGTGGTTTCGCCTTTACTGCTTAGTGATAAGGTTCTAAATCGAATATAGCCCGTTTTGCTATAGAAATACAAAATCTTAAAAAATGCTATTTTACTAAATAACCGTAACGGAGTAAATGGTAAAGGCAGTATAATATTTACAACCGACAGATAGGATCTAACTAAAAACATTCATGTTGGGAAGCTATAATTGATTCTTGTAGACACGAAAACCTGTTGCTATATGTTTACTAAGATGATGTTGCTATATGTTTATTGTGTTTTTTTATTTTTATCAGTTTTATGTTAGGGCATTATTACATGGCTTAGTATTTACCAGGAAACCAAATCATCCGCTTAATGAAGGAAACTGTCTCAGTGGTCAGATAGGTCCAGCGATTGGCTTATGCAGCGTTCTCATTCCGTGTGATATCACGCGCCCCGATGCGCCTGCACGCACTCACGCGCAGTGTGAACGGCTCTTTTTTTCACAATGACTCAACGCTGTTGGCCGTAGGTGGTCTTCACAGCTTCACCGGACAATCGGTGAGTACAGATGGCTCTCAGTCCAAAAAAATATGTAACGAGCGAATGCAACAAGATAAGGGTGTCCCAGAGTGGGCCGCGAACCTCGGCGTTGCACAGGGGTTCGGTAACCTTCTTTAGGTAGAAAAGCAAAAAGACACTGGGCGAACTACCAGGACTCGAGCCAAACGCCCATGGGGGCGGAATCTCGTTCTTGAAGTGTTGCGTATGTTCTGAGATGCTTTAAGCCCTTTGTCCATCGTGATGGCGACACAAATCGGGTGAACGGCTCGGTGTGTTGCGGTGGGTCGTGGTGTGTTCTATTCGTTTGAAATTGGTTTCTTCGAAGGCGTACACGGGCGCTTACAAATCAACACGGGCGGTGCCAATACACTGCGCGTGGCGCGTGCGGGCCCGTTCAAATCAGCACGGGGCGCGGCGCGTGATAGCACACGCAGTGAGAATGCAGCTTTAGATCGCAGTGTAGCCAATTCACTTTGTTAGATTTTCCCACTTATGTTCGAACATTGCAGGCTTAAATATGAAGCCGAAACTTGGACATTCACCGTTAGGCTGGTTCACAAGTTAAAAGTCGCTCAGCGTGCAATGGAGAGGGCAATGCTCGGGATCTCATTGGCGGATAAAATTCGTAATCAAGCTATCCGCCGGAGAAGCAAGGTTATCAACATTGGTCGGAGAATAAGCACGCTGAAGTGGAAGTGGGCCGGTCACGTCTCCAGACGTTCAGATGGTCGATGAAGCCGAAACGTGTTGGAGTGGCGACCTCGCTTAGGCAGACGCAGGGTGAGAGTCCGGCTGCCCGTTGACCGACGATTTGAGAGGGTGGCTGGTGGAAGTTGATGCAGGCTGTCAGGTCGGGATAGTTGGCGCTCATTGGGGGAGGCCTATGTTCACAGTGGACGATGGTGGCTGATTGATTGATTGCAGCTGGCTACCTGATTGTTCGAAAACAAAATGATTGCATGCTGCGGATACTTTAACAGTCGGTCCCCGCTACAATCTGAGAATAGTAGGCCTTAACACCGACCAATCCGCAATGAGCCCGTGTGGTGGGTTATGGCCATAGATTTCCCAATACAGGAGATGGGCACAGACGGCGTTTAAAGTGCGACAAATGTAAGCTCAACGAGCATACACTGGCTACCAGTTTACGCTCTGTGAGACGAGTCAAGACGCACGAATATTAGAAGAAATTATCGTTTTTTTCCAAAATCATCCTGTGCAATTGAAAGCCATCATCTCGCAATGAATCAGTATTTACTAAGAAATATAATAACTTTTTACATAACCGAAAAGAAATTGCGATACTGGGACTGCCTATATAATTGGCGGCTTGTCCAGTCTAATTGTATATTCGGATGTTATGGCCCAATTTCCCCATAGCTATAATGGGTAGAAAGTGTAGAAAGGCCGCTTCTAATAGGACGTTATTGGCTGATGATATTGCAGGCCGAATAAATATTCAATTTATATGGATTTGATATGGATGCCCTAGTTTGTAAACAAACCACACTTAAAACACAAGACGACCGCAAATGAAGCCAGAATTAAAAGCTTTCTTTAATTTCCTCCCGCCTCTATGCGAATCGATTAATTCTTTGATTACCAATCCCCGCGAACCTTCCCATCACAATGGACGTTTTAATCGTTCCATTAAAACGATCCCGTCTCATTGGTTGTGTGCAGTGCTTATTGGGACAGAGTAATTCGGATTCCATTAGAATTTTCCAAATTGGCTTCCAGGTAAAAGGGGAATGAGGTCGGGGTAATACATAGAACAGTACCGTGGCGTGCACTCCATATATGCAAATAAGCAGTGCATACCCTGTGCGTCCAGACAGCCCGGAAAATCGCCAACATATTAAATGATTCCCACTTATTAGCCCATTTTCTTCGACAGATTTGAAAACATAGGCGATCTGTTGACACTCAATTTGACAAATATATTAATTATTTATTGTTTTTGCGATTAGTGTCACTCACTTTGCATACCCTACTCATATTATCTGTGCACTCCACTGGAACAGTACAAAAAATAGTACTCATCATCAGCTCATTAAACGTCCCCAACGAGGGGCACGAGCCTGCCCGTATAGGGTGATTAGGCCTTAGTCGTCCACGCGGGCCCAGTGCGGATTGCACGATTCACACACAACTTCGAATCTCTTCGCAGGCGTGCATGAAGGTTTCCTCACGATGTTTTCCTTCACCGTTAGAGCGTCGGATAACGTACATATATTTTTCGAAAATTCGAAAACACATTGGTACGTGTCGGGATTTGAACCACACCATTGAGCCACCGACGCTCTAGTCTTAAAAATAAAAGTTTAGTAAAAACAGTACTTACATCTAAGTATATTTATCCGTTGTATTGTAGGCAACCACGTGAGCACAATGACGATTGGTGGGTGTTTAAGACTACCATACTAAGCTATAGAGCGTCGGTGGCTCATGCACGCCTGCGAAGAGATTCGAAGGTTGTGTGTGAAGTCGTCCAATCCGCTCTGGGCCCGCGTGGACGACTAAGGCCTAATCACCCTATACGGGTAGGCTCGTGCCCCTCGGGGGACGTTTAATGAGCTGATGATGATGATACTAAGCTTGTAGCCGGAACCGACGGCTTAACATACCAAACAAAGCATGGAATTATCTCTTTCCGTCTGTTTCCGGCCATATACAACCCCGTGGCATGAAAAAACGAGTGAATAGTATTTTTCTGGACAAGCTCGCTCCGTCTTAGAGCACGTCTCTTCCACCCTTTAGGATGGTTTTAGGATGGTCTGTGCTCAAGAGGAAGCCCATCATAAATAAAAAAACAATTAATTATCTAATCCAACAAGGAAAAGTCGCGTAAAGTGACCTTTCCCACATTCACGCACCGGTTTAAGCCGAACGCTGTATCCATTAGACCACGGAGGCAGTCTCTTTATTACATCATCATCATTAGCTCATATACGTCCCCACCCAGGGGCACGAGCCTACCTGTATTGGGTGTATAGGCCTGAGTAGTCCACGCGGGCCCGGTGCGGATTGGCCGACTTCACACATAACCTTTGAATTTCTTCATAGGCGCGTGTAGGCTTCCTCGCGATGTTCTTCACCATAAGAGCGTCAGATAAACGTACATATAATTTTGAAAATTCGAAAATACATTGGTACTTGGCGGGATTTGAACTTGCACCCTCCAGATAGGAAACAAGCAACAGTCCATACCAATGAACCACTGAGGCTCTTTTATTACATAGAGGTATAATTTTAGAACTACTCTTAAGCGAATATAGCAACGTTTGCGCAATCAAAAAGGAGTACGTTATACGTACTAAAATAAAAACGATTTCTCAATATCGAATTCGAAATAACATAAATATTTCCTTTTTAGCTGTGATTGTCTTGTTATGTACACATGTTGCGCCAGAATAGTGGTAGCTTCAATGAATGTTATTTTGGCGGACAGACAATTGACGGTTTACGTAAGTGTAAGTTAGGCTTTGGAGGTTTATTAATAGCAAGTATATGACAGACTCTGTACTGAGTCCGCTGAGTATAAGACCACCCTATGATGTAAAAGTATAGATTTGTGATATGCTCACAAAACAATCGAAAAAAGTGTTCCGAATGTAGTGACAGCACACATACACATATTTCGAATGAGCGTGCAAACAGTATACAAACTGTATTCTCTTTTGCGGTTCGATTTTGAGGAACGGGTGGCGTACCTTTATATACCGAATATCATTGAGTACCAACGCAGTGCCAGATATCGTCCCGTGAAGAGTGTTTTGCAGTTCTGTGTTTCGGGATGATGGTATAAATCATCGTCTCGGGTGACAGACAGTCATTATATTTGCTTCAACACTGTCCTGCTTTCGTTCTTAATTCACTTCGAAGCTACATCAGTCATGGTGAGGCGTTTTGATTACCAGCAGGTGAGTGATCCGACCGGCCCGGTCACTAAACTCACTAAATAACATTAAAAAAATGTATTACAAAACATAGTGTGAGGAGATAAGCTTAGAAGAAAATGGTTCTACTAGACTGAAAAGATGATACCACCTGATGCAAGAAAACAGCTTAGTTAGCTTAGAACGATACGTGTAATTCACAGATTTCCCAATACAGGAGATGGGGCAAGCCGCATTTAAGTGCGACAAATGAGCTCAACGAGCATACACTGGCTACCAGTTTACGCTCTTGAGACGAGTCAAGACGCACGAATATCAGAAGAAATTACCGTTTTTTCCAAAATGCCATCCTGTGCAGTTGCGACACTGGGACTGCCTATAAACTTGGCGGCTTGTCCAGTCTAATTGTATATTCGGATGTCTGTGGTGTAATTGGATATTTTGCCATTGTAAATTTAAATCCATGTGACGATTCTAAATAGAAAACGGCATGGTTTTACATGAATTCCCGATGTTGAACCATCAACGTTGACAGCAAGCTTTTGAGCTCCCTCGCGCTTACAACTGTTTGCTTTTTTTTCAAAGCATCAAAACTCATATTTTTAGTTTAGTATTTTAATCGGTTTTTATTATATTTTTGTATATTGACGTTCATAAGTGCTTTTTGTAAGCCTAATTTGAATATAAATGTTTTGACTTGAATCGTTCATCATTAAATACTAGTGCCTGATGACGTTGATGAAACCTGCATTGCATTAACAAAGCGTATTAAACGTTGTTGGCTTTAGCTTAAGTTTCATAAGGTTTGAAATAGGATAAATTAAATAGAATTAAGATAGGAAATTATTTGTGTATATATATTTGAATTACTTCGCAGACGTGCGCAGTTTCCATCGATATTTTCCTTCACCGTAAGAGCATCGGATAACGTTAATATATTATTAAAAAATTCGAAAACACATTAGTAGTGGATTTGAACCTCAGCCCTCCCGGTAGGAGGGCTACAGTCCATACCATTGAGCCACCGACGACTTTAACATAATTCACATGAAACGAAGTGTTTCTCCACCGAATAAGGAATGTGCCATACGTGTATGCACTCATTACGAGCCCGTTCCGCGTCCCGGCACCTTCCATAACTTATCCATGGTGTAATTAGGGACGGCGGCGCCCCCTTGCCCCATAAAATCGGCCCGGAAATTTATGCCGTTAGATATGTCATGGGAAGAATGTATGATGAAATAATATTTTGACGGTGGTACATTCGGTGACAAAACTGTTGTCATAAAAAGTATTTGTTACATTATATTTGATTTTTTAAATATCTCTTCTACTTCATCATCTGCAGCACGGGTAGGCTCGTGCCCCTCGGTGGGGACGTTTAGTGAGCTGATTAGATATTATTATGAAATGTGATTATAACACAGGTACTTGTCTGTTAAAAATTAATAGCGAATCAATTGCCAGCTGCAGTTGCTCTCATTATTCAACGGACCATGGGATAAATAACCAATTCTGTGTGTTATCCCGCCTAATTCAATACCCAAGTCATGAATCGGAGTGTTGGGTGCTCGGAAAACTCAACTATACGGAGATTTGACGACCCATTTGATGTAGCGGTTGAGACGTCGACTGCTACACCAATTGTTCCGGGTTCTATCCCCGGGCAGTAAAAACATTTGTGTGCATGAACATGTCTGTTTGTAATGGTCTGGGAGTTTCTATGTATGATATGTATCATCATCAGCTCATTAAACGTCCCCACCGAGGGGCACGAGCCTACCCGTATAGGTGATTAGGCCTTAGTCGTCCACGCGGGCCCAGTGCGGATTGGACGACTTCACACACAACCTTCGAATCTCTTCGCAGGCGTGCATGAAGGTTTCCTCGATGTTTTCCTTCACCGTAAGAGCGTCGGTAACGTACATATATTTTTCGAAAATTCGAAAATACATTGGTACGTGTCGGGATTTGAACCTCAGCCCTCCTGGTAGGAAGGCGACAGTCCACACCACTGAGCCACCGACGCTCTGTCTGATGATATGTATGTACTTACAAAAAATATATATAAGTATGTTTATCCGTTGTTTAGTACCCATAAAGTGTAAGACCTAGAGAACAGATTCTTCTGTTAGGTGATTTTAATGCCAGGGTTGGACGGGATTACGATGCATGGCCCAATCTTTTGGGCAGGAATGGAGTTGATTCCATGAACAGCAACGGCCAGCTTTTACTCAGTTTATGTGCACAATTCCACCTTGCAATAACTAGTACCATGTTTCGACTTCCCGCCAAATACAAGAATACGTGGATGCATCCAAGGTCCAAACACTGGCATCTTATTGACTATGCAGTTGTTCGGCAGCGTGACGTCTCCCAAGTCCTCATCACGCGCGTCATGCGTGGTGCGCATTGCTGGACTGACCATAGGCTCGTTGTTACTAAGTTGCGTCTACGTCTCCATCGTCCCCGAAGATCTGGTAGGTCAAAGCCTAATGCGTGTCTTAACGTAGATAGGCTTCAAGATTCTGAGATTAGAAAAGATTATGCTCGGTCTTTGGTTTTTGGTTTGCCATCCATTAACAAAGAGAACAGCCTTGTTGATAGCGACTGGACAGCTCTGTCTTCGCACATTCTAGACACGGCCACAACTACTTTGGGTCGTAGAGTCCGTAAGAACGAGGACTGGTTTGATGAGAATGACGAAGTATTGACGGAAGCGATCGACAAACACCGCCGTCTACTCCGACAACACCGCGGAGCTAATCAAAATATAAGCATTGCGGAGATCAGAGATAGTAACCTGCATCTGAGGCGATTATCTCGGGTGGCCAAAGACAAGTGGTGGCAAGAGAAGGCTCAACATGTTCAGTGGCTCGCTGACACGAATCAGCTCGGGGAGTTTTATAGCGAGATTCGGAAATTAATTGGCACAACCTCTATTGCAAAAATACCTTTAAAGCCGATGTCTGGCGTAGGTTTACTTAAGAGCAAAGAGGATGTACTTGGAAGATGGGCAGAACACTTCAGCACTCTGCTAAAGTGGATCGGGTTGTTGACCTAGAACACATTCGTTCGATTCCTCAACTCCCTGTCGCTGCTGAGCTGGATGAGACAGTTACCCGTGAGGAGATTGCTCTCGCCATCAAGCAGCTGCAAAATAAGCGTGCGGTGGGCATTGACTCTATACCGGGAGAACTACTTAAATACGGCGGTGATGAATTGCATTCGGCTATATGGGAACATTTTTCCGTATGTGGCAGAAGAACAGGTCCCATCTACTTTTAAAGTATCACGTATCAGGACACTATATAAGAACAAGGGTGACCGGTCTGATTGTGATTCATACCGTGGTATTTCACTGCTGTCAGTCCCTGGAAAAGTCTTTGCACGTGTTTTGCTGAACCGCCTTATGGTGCTTTCCGAGAAACTTCTTCCCGAAACCCAGTTTGGCTTCCGACCAGAACGAGGTACGTGTGAGGCTATATTCTCAGTGAGACAGTTGCAGGAGAAGAGCAGAGAGCAAGGTCATCCTGTATATCTCTGTTTTGTTGATCTTGAGAAGGCCTTCGATAGTGTACCTCGTGAAGCTCTCTGGCTTGTACTTCGTAAAATCGGGTGTACAGAGAAGTTTGTGAGACTTCTAAGACTCCTCCATGACGACATGCAGTGCTGCGTGGCTGTTAGCGACGAGCAGTCTGAATTTTTCCCCGTCAGCTGTGGGGTAAAACAGGGTTGCGTTCTAGCACCCACACTGTTCGCGTTATATTTTTCAGTCGTAGTCCAAGAAGTCTCACAAGCGACTTCTGAGGGTGTCCGCATCCGTTTTCGCATGAACGGTAATATCTTTAATCTTGCCAGACTGAAAGCCCACACCAAAGTGTCGCATGCCGTGATCACTGAGTTGATATACGCCGATGACCTGTGCTTTGTAGCAGAAACCCCAGGAGGCCTGCAACAGCTAATGACCGATTTCCACGAGTCATGCCAAAAATTTGGTTTCAAAATCAGTGTCAAAAAGACGGAGGTGATGTCTTTAGACGTTTATGGTCGCGAGTCACTGAATATTACACTCGGAGGGGATGAGCTGAAACAGGTGGACAGTTTGCTACTTGGGGAGCACAATATCATCTAAGTGTGATAATATTGGATGCTGATGATGATAATATGCAAAGCAGAATCGGCGCTGCTGCAGCGGCCTTTGGCAAGCTGAACTGTAAGGTCTTTAACACGCATGACTTAAGGCTGGCAACGAAGATCTCTGTTTATATGGCAGTCGTGCTGCCCAACATCTTATACTCTGCTGAAACATGGACAGTGTATCGCCGTCATATTCGTATGCTAGACCGATTCCACCTTAAATGCTTACGGAAAATACTTCACATCCGATGGTCTGACCGTGTAAGGAATACTGAGGTGCTGCGGAGGGCCAATGTAGGTGGCATTGAGTCGTACCTTATGCGGCGTCAGCTTCGGTGGTGTGGGCATGTGACGCGTATGAAGAAGGAAAGAATAGCCAAGTGCATCTTTTACTCAGAGCTTGAGCAAGGCAAGCGAAAGCATGGCGGTCAGCTTCTCAGGTACAAGGATGTACTGAAGCGACACATGAAGCAGTGTGAGATCAATTCTTCGCTGTGGGAGCAGCTGGCGGCCAGGCGGCCCGAGTGGAGATTGCTTGTGAAATCTAGCGTTGAAGCCTTTGAAAACCGGCGGCTCCTTGAGCTGGATGCCAACGTGACGAGCTGAAAGCCCGACCACCTGCGGCCATCAGCTTAAAATGTTAATGGTGTGCTCTCATGCCGCAATGTGCGAGGGTTTTCAGAAAAAAAATTGGATACATAAGCCACATGCGAGCACATCAACGGAAAAACAGGAGTTAAAGACAGTCGTCGTGGCCGAAATCGGTCGAGATTTCATCATCAGTACCCATAAAACAGGTTTCACGCTTAACTTGGGGCTAGATGGCGCTGTGTGAATTTCAGTATTATTTATTTATTGTTTACTAACATATACTTTTATACGTTGTATAGGTGGAAATGTTAACTCGTATGTTTCATGTAAGTCAAATTAAGTGAAATAACAGAAGCAGTAAATTTTATTAAATGAATCGTGTCGCGACCTATAAACACGACCGCAGCGAGCCCGCGCGCGACACCACAACCCGACATGCATTTATTAGCAGCTTTATTCAATGCATTAATGTTTATCTGGCGACGCTCAGCTGTGTGCACGTGCGTTTTATTGCGAACAGTTTTTATGCACTTGGTGATTTAATGAAAATGAAACTCGAAAAAATACTACTACTATTTTTTATTTTACGAAGTGAACGGGACGGTCTTAAAGCTCACCTAATAGTAAGTGATCCGCCTGACCATGACAGAGCGGCAATGAAGGAGACCAACAACGATAGACAGTTATTATCCATCAACGCCGCCTGCGCCCGTCACCGAGACAACAGATATTAGGTCGCTTTTACCCGTAATTCCACTAGCTACAGTGCCCTTATCCCGAAACACAAAAGTGCATAGTACTCTTATTTGACGGGACGATATCAAGCACTGAAGTGGTACCTACCTAGACGACTTTGTATCGCTTTGTACCCAGTAAACTTCGAAGCCCATAGAATAACCTGTCTTTACTACAAATATTTATTATATATATATATATATATATATATATATATATATATATATATATATAATATATATTATATATATATATATAATATGATATATATTAATTATAATTTTAGACAATATGTATTATAATTATTTATTATGAATCCTTGGGGTCTTCCCGCATAGCATACCTATAGAGAGATTGAGCCTAACCTACTATTCGAAACCAATGCGGATTGTTGGCTGTGCAACTCCTATACTATGATAGTACCTAGTCAGAACCGACTGCTTACAAAACACTTCGAAGCACGAAATCTCTTTGTTTGATTCAGAAACAAAGCATAGCTTGAAAAAATTACAAATATTGTTGTATACATTTATTTCCACTTATATTTTTTTATCAAACTTTTATCAAAATCTCTACCACTAATTCAAATATGATAAAACATTTCTGCACGTAACAGTACAAGTACAGGGGTGGATTCAAATACGTCAAAGTTGAATTGCCTGTCTGAACAGAGTCAAGATAAGGCGTATTGTTTTGCGAACAAACATATATATTTTAATTCAATTTTTGTTTATATCAACTGACAACCCATTTAGTGTAATAGTTGGCTACTACACCAAGAGTTTTGTGTTCGATCCTCGGGCAACACTTTTGTGAGCATGAACATATCTATTTGTTATGGTCTGGGTGTTTCTTTGTATAATGTTTTTGTATTTATAAGTAGTATAGTATATTCTCTCTCTCTCTTCAACTTATTGCAGTCCACTGCTGGACATAGGTCTCCCCCATTTTGCGCCAGACATCCCGGTCCTCCGCCTTTCTCATCCAGCTTCCACCAGCGACCTTTCGCAAGTCGTCGGTCCATCGGGCCGGAGGGCGCCCTACGCTACGCTTGCCAAGACGCGGTCTCCACTCCAGAACTCGTCTGCTCCAACGGCTATCGGTTCGGGTCACATACGTGACCAGCTCACTGCCACTTCGACTTGCTGATCCGGCGGGCTATGTCGGTAACTTTAGTTCTCTTACGGATTAAATCAATTCCAAGCATAGCTCGCTCCATTGCGCGTTGAGTGACTTTGAACTTGTGAACCAATCCCGCAGTCAGTGTATATATAGTATATTAGTCGAGTATATTTATCAGTTGTTTAGCACCCTAAATGCAAGCTTCTCGGTTAATATGGGGCTAGATGGCGCTGTGTGAGTGTCAGTAGATATTTATATATTATTCATAATGCATCATCCCTATAGTTTACACCTTCCACAAGGCAAACAGCGTGTACGTTTGTGTACACCGTAACGGACCGATATGTAAATTTTACGAGCGTATTAAACCTTTTATACTTGACGTATTGGGTTATCAGGGCTCGTGAGGGCCACATCACCATATATGAGGGCTTTGACGAGAATTCTGCTGGATACAGTTTATCTTGTTATTTAAAAGCTTTAGAAGAATAAAATAATACACTGATATCGTTGCATTAATTTCGAAACAATATTTAAAGTAAAAGTACGTGTATTTTATCAAGTTCATCATCATCATCAGCAGCTCATAAACGTCCCCACCGAGGGGCACGAGCCTACCCGTATTGGTGATTAGGCCTTAGTCGTCCACGCGAGCCCAGTGCGGATTGGACGACTTCACACACAACCTTTGAATCTCTTCGCAGGCGTGCATGAAGGTTTCCTCACGATGTTTTCCTTCACCGTAAGAGCGTCGGATAACGTACATATATCTTCGAAAATTCGAAAATACATTGGTACGTGTCGGGATTTGAACCCCAGCCCTCCCGGCAGGAAAGCGAGAGTCCACACCACTGAGCCACCGACGCTCTCAAGTTTTATCTTTTATCAAGTTATTAAATAAATATTAACTGACATTCACACAGCGCCATCTAGCCCCAAGTTAAGCGTGAAGCCTGTAGTATGGGTACTTAACAACGGATAAACATTCTTATATATATTTTTCGTAAATACAAACATATTATACATAGAAAACACCCAGATCATTACAAACAGACATGTTCATGCACACAAATGTTTGTACTGCCCGGGGATCGAACCCGGAACCCTTGGTGTTGCAGCCGACGTACAGCCGCAAAACCAAATGAGTAGTCAACCGCAACACCATTACAGCAAGTTTGATACACACGTGTGCACACGAAAAAACTTTTAAAATATTATCATAGAAATAGGAATGTTGTTTCTTTATTTTTGTGAGAAATAAAAGTTACTTATAGAGATAACTGGTTTTTCACCATCGGGATACAAGACGGAGGCGAGCGTTCCATCCTAACGTGGTAGACATTCCACACACCCGCACAGCCCGCTTTGGTGCCTCGGTCCTAATGCGCACCGCAAAGGAATGGAATTCTTTGCCTCCTTATGTGTTCCCCGATCATTACAACCTGGCCGTCTTCAAGGCAAGAGTGAATAGGCTGTTTCTAGGTAGGCATGATCCATCTTCGGCCACATCATCACTTACCATCAGGTGAGATGGCGGTCAAATGTCTGCCTATAAAGGATAAAAAAAAAATATAAAAAAAAACAAAGTAAATGGTGCTAATAGTAGGGATTGCTTTGAGAGTCGCTCAGAGCGAGAGAGCGAGAGAGAGATTTATTCATATAATTTGAAACTAATGACAACTATCATTAGTTACCCTTAACGAAATGTTTTATATCAATAACCGATTCAAAAGTTATATATACAATGTTCAACCCTGAAATAGTACAGAAGCATCCCAAGGTAGCCTGATAGTTGACCACAACCAACCAAACGCGACAAACACTTTAAATATTAGCCCAAGCATAAATTGCGTTGAAAGCAAAAT
>PQWD01001917.1:107296-148980 GCA_019425675.1 Leucinodes orbonalis
TATATTTCAATACTTTCTTTTCTGATATTTTAATTTTATTGTTATTATCATAGAATTAGATCCTCGTAATCTACTTGCACATATCCTAAACAGACAACCCGTCTGTCACATACTGGAACAGACCCTACCAATCGAAAACAATAACAATTAATTTTGTTTGTTTTTTTTTATACTTTTAAATTTTGATAAGAGGTAGGGCTTATTTGACGCAATATTTTCTAAGAAGCACGTACTTTTCCAAACAAATCTTTGGTATGCAGTCTCTTCATTTCTTCTTTTATGAGGTGCAAACAAATGCTCTCTTTAGTTTCTAACCATGTTTCCAACCAAACAATAATCACTTACTCGTGTTGTCTGCTGAAGTGTACAAATTGCGGCTTAAACATTAACAATAATTCTAAACACATATCAGATTTACTTTGAATTATTTAACACAGTTGATATGACGACCCATTTGGTGTTGCGGTTGAGAGGTCGGCCGCAACACCAAGGGTTCCGGGTTCGATCCCCGGGCAGTACAAACATTTGTGTGCATGAACATGTCTGTTTGTAATGGTCTGGGTGTTTTCTATGTGTAATATGTATGTATTTACAAAAAAATGTATATATGTATGTTTATCCGTTGTTTAGTACCCATAATACAGGCTTCACGCTTAACTTGGGGCTAGATGGCGCTGTGTGAATGTCAGTAGATATTTATTATATTTACAGAGCAGCAGTGGTATTTCCTGCAAATATGAGATCAGAACCTTGAGAATAGAGCGTATTCCTTGCTAAAATGCAAGCAACGCACCGGTATCACTTATGGTATCACCGTTGTCACTGGACTGAGGTGAACACTTTCCATCAGGTGTCCCTTGCTCGCTTGCTGCCTATAAAATAAAAAAGAAAATACGGTGACCTTTGCATTGAAACACATGTTACGGCAAAAACGGTACCTACAATTTAGTGTTCAAGATCGCATTAAGAAACATAAAAGGTATTTATATTATAAAGAAGTGGAGCCATACTCTCAATTCCAGTAATTTACTTTACATTTGACAATCCAACTATAAATTCGGTATTCCGGTACAACTTTCATGTTAATGGTTTAAAATGGTAGTTTAGACGAATGAATTGTCTAATAATTATAAGTTTACTTGCTTGAACTTTTTACAGAATTAATGTAGCCTCGGCTCCTAATATGGAAAGAACTGTGTTCCAGGAGCCAGGAAATGGTGTTTTCCTCATTCCTCATCAGCTCATTACACGTCCCCATCGAGAGGCACAAGCCTTCATGCACGCCTGCGAAGAGATTCGAAGGTTGTGTGTGAAGTCGTCCAATCCGCACTGGGTCCGCGTGGACGACTAAGGCCTAATCACCCTATACGGGTAGGCTCGTGCCTCTCGGTGGGGACGTTTAATGAGCTGATGATGATGATGATGAATTGAAATTAATTTCTACTACGAGTATAAAGCAGAATGAAAGAGTTCAAAATTTTAGTATTGATACAATAACGAACCTAACTTGACGACCCATGTGGTGTAATTGGTTGAGATGTCGGTGTTTATACCATGGGCTCCGAGTTCCATCCTGGGCAGTTCAAAGATTTCTTTGCATGAACATGTCTGTTTGTATTGGTCTGGGTATTTACTATGTATATTATGTATGTACTTACAAAAAAATTTACTAGTATGTTTACCCATATCATTGGCTAAATTCTTAGTTTGGGACTAGATGGCGCTGTGTGAATGTGGATATTTATTATTTATTTATATAAATTATAGAGCATTTCAAATTTAGCGGAATCAGGGCCCAAGAAAGCTTGCATAATTGAATACTCCCTTACGAGTGTCTCGAACGTTTGATCCATATGAAACCCATTTGCAAAATAATGCCGCCTTTGTGTCCGCGCACAATAGCTAATATAAAATGTGAAAGGGCTTGCGGACTTAAACTGTCAAAGGTTCGATATCAATTACGTCACGTGGTCGCCGTAACTATGACGTCAGAGGTGATTCGATGGAATGGTTATTCTGAGAGGTATTGTAGTTTGGGAATTGAGTAGAGAACGCAGTTAAGTTGTATTTGTTGATAATTGTTACTAATATAATAAATACATATTCGCTGACATTCACACAGCGCCATCTAGCCCCAAGTTAAGTGTGAAACCTGGGTACTAAACAACAGATAAACATACTTTTATGCTTTTTTTAAATACATATAATAATAACATACTAATAACTTATTAGCATGTGTTTTGTCCAATAGCAATTAAATTATAAAGTATTATTGTATGTTTAACTTGTATACTTATTTATCTGAGAATTATCATAACTGAAACCCTCCTCCATGTCTATTATTTTTGAGCTAGAAAGCTGGTCACTCTACAGTCTCCCGTCGACTATGATGTGTAAAAAACATAGTAGATATTAAAAATATTTCATATTTTTTATTTTTAAAACTACTATTGTTTTTTTAATAATAGTTTTTTTATTTTTCAGCCAGATATTCAATTAATAAACGTTTTCCCTGAAACTGTCCCGGGTACCCGAGGGTCGTCTCAGACTAAATCCTGTTCCAGGAAAAGGGTCCGGGATTATTTTTAGTGATTTGCATATAAATGCAAATACAAATTTGCTTGTGTATGTCGTACATTTTGCTTATAACGAGTCTATGGGCGATATTTATCTTTGAATATGGGATACGTAATGCCACCTCATTCGTGTGTATAACTTTGTGTGTATATGAGCACTTTTATACAATATAAATTTATACAGCAATGCCTGTATTCTAGAACGAGGCTCAAGTAAAGATCAGTATCTTTACTTAGAAAGAGTTAAAAATAATTTGCGCATGGAAGCGTATTGCCCAAGTCAGTTATTAAAAAAGAGTTAACACATTATTTATGAAGTGGCAAAATTTGTCCGATATCCTTATCAATTTGGTATTAATAATCTGACGACCCATTTGATGTTGCGGTTGAGACGTCGACTGCAACACCTAGGGTTCAGGGTTCGATCCCCGGACAGTACAAACATTTATGTGCATGAACATGTTTTTTTGTAATGGTCTGGGTGATTTTATGTATAATATGTAAATATTAAAAAAAAATGTAAATATGTTTATCCGTTGTATATTACAGGCTTCACGCTTAACTTGGGGCTAGATGGCGCTGTGTGAATGTCAGAGGCTATTTTTATATTTATTTATTCAATTATCAACAGGCCAAACCACTGAAACGCTTTTTTTCAAAGCATCAAAATTGATATATTTAGTTTAGTATTTTTAATTGTTTTTTATTATATTTTTGTATATTTTTTGACGTTCATAAGTGCTTTTTGTAAGCCTAATTTGAATAAAGAATTTGTTTTTTTTTTGCTATCTACGGCCTCTATGAGATACACACACCACACACACACACACACAAACCAGTAGGGCACAGACCCACCCGCTCAACATAATTTTAGATAAATTGGGCTATAAACCACGTGGACCCAATGCAGATTTGTGGGTGTAAATACAATAAAACCCATTTTATACCTTCCTTTACTTCCATTCTATATGTTAACAAGAATATTAAAAATGATAGCAAACACAAGGCGAAACGCACCATTATATTTAATGATCGAAGCGTCGGCGAACTTGGTCCTGTTTTAACATTATAATATTCCGGGTTATTATAGGCCAGTGATTTATCCTGTCTCCGGGATGAAGGTGGCCGGGTAACGCATAGTTTTAACATAATGTGGCTTAGGTAGCCTCTATGAATATTTAAAGGGACGGGTTTCGCCCGTTTCATGGAACTCGTAACGGTGGTATTTTGTTTCGAATGACTTTGGAACAGATGACGTTAAATAAATATAAAATGTAAATAAATTTCCACTGACATTCAAACAGCGCCATCTAGCCCCAAGTTAAGCGTGAAGCCTGTATTATGGATACTAAACAACGGATAAACATACTTACATAGATATTTTTTGTAAATACATACATATTATACATAGAAAACACCCACACCTTTACAAACAGACGTGTTCATGCACACAAATGTTTGTACTGCCCAGGGATCGAACCCGGAACCCTTGGTGTTGCAGTCGACGACTCTTTCTGCACCAGACAGCCCGGTCCTCCGATTTTCTCAACCAGCCTCCACCAGCGACCTTTCGCAAGTCGTCGGTCCAATGGGCTGGAGGGCGTCCTAGGCTCTTTGCTTACTTGCTTTAAAAATTTATTTAACGGCTTGTGTGTTATTTCATAAAAATGCTGGAATTTGATAGCATAGTGTAAGAGAAATGGCACCAATATATCTTTTGTACAAATGGCGAAGTGTTATCGCTCGCGCCCAGCCTTGCGTGACGAAGGGGAATCCTCTTTAATTGACAGCCCGTCATTTTAAGTTACAATTTTGTGAGAAAGTTGGTTTTCCAAGTTCCATCATTGGACTACCCGCCATAAGATGAATTTTTGATCCCCATCATCTTGATGGTTGGCGTTCCACAACCGTTCGATTTATGCGCAACTTTCTTCCATGCACACTGCGTTTATGGAAAGACCTCCCAGCAGCGGTGTTCCCTGGAAAATATGACATTGGCACCTTCCAGAAAAGAGCGTATTCCTTCCTAAAAGGCAAGCAACGCACCATCACTGGTGCTTTGCTTGCCTTTTAGGTTGCTTGCAGAAATGTCACCACTTCTGGTGTTTCCGTTAATTATGGGCGGAGATGATCACTTTCCATCAGGTGACCCTCTAGCTCGTTTGCTCCCTATAACATAAAAAAGCATAATAATAAAATATCCTGCCTTTTGTTATCAACATCATGAGATCTCTAGCTATTATACAGTATCCAGTATAAATGTGTATTCTGCTATGGACAAACCTAACCAAGTATGAGTTCCTAAGTAATTGCGTTGCAATTGTAAAAGGAGCTAGCGAGAGGTTTATCTCTCTGTCATTAGGACACTGCCGCGGTCTGTAATTACTACCTCCGTTTCGCACCGGGGCGATACGTCAAAACGTTCCAGGAAACACTTACTCGAATATGAATGTTCAAATACTGACTTTAACAACCCGGTTAACAGAGTAGCTTATATATATTTTTTTAAGTACACGGAAATGTTAACCATGGTTAAAAGAGCTCAATTTCCGTTCAAATATTGTTTTACTTTTTTTGATATAGGGAGCAAACGAGCAAGAGAGACACCTGATGGAAAGTGTTCATCTCCGCCCAGGGACAACTTAGGGTTCAATAGCGCTGTACAAATGTCAGTGCAAAAAACCTGGTATAAAAAGTGATACAACCAATACTATCTAATAAACTGAATCGTAGATGACTAAAAATAAGTAGCAATACTAAGAAAGAAATACTGTTTTCCAATAGCATAGTGGATGTTGAGAGTGAGGCGCGGCGTGAGCGAAAGCCTCCCATCACTCGTCCCGGACTCCATTTGTCTGGGACCGGTGTGACGTCACTGGCCTACGACTACCTGTTAGCTGTGCAACTGTAGCGTATATATCACGGCACCTTTGGGGATTTCGAACGTATTTTGTTTTGGAGAAATGAAATAGTGTTAGTGCTAGCTAGGGTATCCGATAAATTGCATTTTATACACCGTGGCCTCGTGTTTTGAATGTAAAATGCGACGTTAATTAATTAATTGACGTTTTGTTGACCATGAGAGATATGCATCTGAAAATTTGCAAATTAAAAACAGTTAGCAGTTATTCATTCTCTTTTAACACTGCCTTGCACCAGCCACCCGAGACGACAGATGTTAGGTCTCTCATACCCGGTAATTTCACTAGCTACAGTGCCCTCATCTCGAAACTCAAAAGCGTAAATCACTCAAATTTCACGGGACGATACCGCGGTCGTACCTAGGCAACTTAGTACCAAGTCTACCATCAAATAAAACGATTCTTCGAAAAAATATTATTTATTCCTTTGAAGAGTCGATAAGATGTCGGTCCCGAATATTTCCTTAATATGGCAGATGTTAGCACCGATCAATCTGCATTAAGCTCACGTCATAGTCGATGTTATCAAAAATTACACAAAAGAAAATACCCAAATTAAAACAAATGCAAGAGCTTTCTGGTCACACGAATTCCTCCTTTTCCCTCTTGTATTTAAAAATATTTTCCTTTTCTAAATAATGAGTCTAACCTTCCATTTCTATGATATTTCATGACAAAGTATCTCCCGAGCCAAGCGAGCAGCTTGCTAGAGATCCAATTCCACCGATAGCCATTTTGTTTTTATCAAACGCGTATGAGCGATGCTTGGCGGAGGCGTCGGTAATTGAGCAATATTTCACTCCCTGCACCTATACTTCAATGCTGTTCCATTAAAAATGCTGGTTCACAGGCGTTTTGTTCTACCTTTGTCAAATACAAAGGCATTGCATTGTAGCAGAAAACACGAAAATTGGCGCTTTAGTATTTCGCAATATTCCTATTACTAAGTTAAGTATTATTTTCAGTGAGCTAAATTACTTACAGCATCATCATTAGTATAAAATGCTTCACTGTAGGGCACATGCAAAACCTTCAGCATGGTAATGGGGAGATAAGGCTATAACTCTCCATGGGAGCCCAATTACCGGGTGTAAGAGACCTAACATCTCTGTTGTTTCGAGTGTTGGACTCAGTGTCGCATTGGTCCAATTACCGGGTGTAAGAGACCAAACATCTATTGTCTCGGGTGGAGGGCGCAGTGCGGCATCGATGGAGGATAATAACTGTCTATCAGTTGTTGGTTTTAATCAAAGCCGCTTTGTCATGGTCAGGCGTATCACTTACCATCAGGTGTGAGTCCCGAACATCCTGTTCACTTTGGCTGAACGTACACATTCTAATTACGAAAATTCTAAAAGACGTTGATACTTGGGATTTGAACCTGCGCCCTCCAGATCGGAAGGCTCATTGTTAGTACATTATATCAACCAGCTAATTGCAGGGATCGTCACAACATAACTGCAAATGAACTGGCAACATATGGAGCAATCCCAAAGTGCGGACAGAAAGCCGTAATGGCTTTATTGATTCGTAACGGCCCCGTGCGTTAACTACGGCTGTTAGTACCTCTGTAATGGACGCACGCGATGCCCACATTACACCAAACAATACCCGGGAAGAGCCATGTGTTAGCGGATAACTTACGTGTTTGCGGAAAATACGAAAGATATGCAATTATTTGTGTGGGGGAGGTTTGGTGAAGTGGGGGACACTTTTGTTACTTTGGAAGTGGCTCTCACGCTTTTTTATGGGCTTTAATTCTAAATTTCGACAGCACACTTCTTCAACAAATCACATGGTCGACAACACACTCCTTCGTCAAATCACATGTTCAACAGCACACTACTTCGACAAATCACATGTTCGACAGCACACTACTTCGAAAAATCACATGTTCGACAGCACTCTTCTTCGACAAATCACATGTTCGACAGCACACTTTTCGATAAATCTCATTGCAGCATTTGCAGCCTAGCGCCATCACCCGAGACGACAGATTTTATGCCCCTTATACCCGGTAATTTTACTAGCTACAGTTCCCGCATCCCAAAACACAGAAATGCAACCACTCCTCCATTTCACGAGGCGATATTTGGCTCTGCGGTTGTACCTACCTAGATGACTCAGTACCAAGTCTGTTACTACAACGGGACGGTCAGAACGTTCACTTGATGGTAAGCGATACGCCTGACCATGACAGAGCGGCATTGATTATTATCCATCAATGCTGCACTGCGCCCGACATCAGAGGCAACAGATGTTAGATTTTTTACACCCCGTAATGTCACTAGCTACAGTGCCCTCATCCCGAAACACGAAAGTGCATAGCACTCTTATTGCACGGGACGATATCTGGCATTGCAGTGGGCCTAGATGACTCAATATCGAGTCTATCACCCAGTAAAATGTGAATGTGTAGATTTTATAAATGTTTGAACAAAAACTCACTTTCCTTATCATGATCCTTACTAATCCACGAATCCCGGGAACAAGTGTAGGGATAAATCTCCCGGCCGTCCACAGGTAGTTTCAACCCTCATTAGGTTGGCGAGTTGGAACAAATTACGCGTGATGCTGGACACTTTTCAGCTGCGCTCTGGCCTGTAGGATGAGACAAGTGGTGATATTACTGGATTCTAATAATAAACATCTTTACAGTACTATAGGTACGGCTTTATTAAGTTTTAATTGCGGCGTTTATTAAAAGCGTCAGTGGCTCATTGCAGTCTTTGGTATGGACGATCGGGAGGATGCAGGTTTGAACCCCGCCACGTACCAATATCTTTTCTAATTTCTAAACTATACGTACGTTTATCCGACGCTCTAACGGTGAAGACACATCGTGAGGAAACCGGCGCACGCAGTGAAGTCGGCCAATCCGCACTGGGCCCGCGTGGACGACTAAGGCCTATACACCCAATACGGGTAGGCTCGTGCCCCTCGGTGGGGACGTTTAATGAGCTGATGATGATGATTTGAGTTTGAACATCATTACTTCCGCTGCTACTACTAGCCTTGATAATCAAATCGGTTAATAATCAATTACCATCACAACAAAAGCACGGGCGCAATCATCACAGTTGCTAAATACGATCAGTGACCGCAAATCCATGTTTTGTTACGAAACAATTGTATCCAGTACTGTCGACCTAATTAGAATTCCATTCGGGTGTAGTTCTAACACTAATATTTATTGCATATTTCGTAATTTGCCACGTTATCGGATGTGTTGTCCAATAAATTTCAAAATGATAATTTCAATAATTTGCTTAATATCAGCTAATTATTTAGAGTATCGATGGCGAAGTGCTAGCGTGTGTGGCATTGGTTTTCGAAGTACGTAGAGTTGAAAATCTTTTATCCATCTGATAAAAATGAAATCAATACTAAATTTGTGTATGAAAATCGATGAATTGAAATTAATTTTATGAAAAGGTTTTTTCTCCCGACAATTCAGCTCCTTTGCTTTTGCCGTAGTCAAAATAATAAATTGTGTAAAAGCTTAAAATTAATTTAAAATTATGGCATGTTCTTCCAGTCAGAAAAGTATGTCAAAAGAAAGGTTTGGCAACATCTGCGTGAATATGTCCAGGGGGAAAATGTTTTAATATATAAAATCTACTTACTTGTTTAATGAAAATTTAACAATTGAAGATTATGGAAAAAAACATTTTTTTAAATTTATTTTAATTATCTCCCTCGCTTATTACGTTTCGTTTCTCGCATGGTTCATTTCATTTGATATGATAGAATAGCACTAAACCGGACTTAAATTCAATCGGGAACAAACCGTTCCGTGTATTAGCTATTGCATGTTACATTACAGAATTGCGGGAAACACGTCAATAGCCACAAAACTAGAAAGAAGAATTTATTAATTTTGCAAATTGAAATATTTAGGAATTATGTAAAAAAGTATAGATTCTTGATTTGCTCACAAAACAATTGAAAAAAGTGTTCCGAATGCAGTGACACACATAGGTACAGATACTTCGAATGAGCGTACATTTACCTCAACAAAAGAGTACAAACTGTATTCTCTTCGGCGGTTCGGTTTTGAGGCACGGATGGCGTACCTATCTTCAGATATATAGAATATCGTTGATATTTAGTAGATAATTAGTATTGAAGTATCTACGTCTAATTAGTCTGTAATAACGATCTGATATAGCACAAGACAGACGGAACAACTGCGCGCGTGAGCATCCAAGATGATTGTTTTTTAGTATTTCCGGTAAAACGACGAGATTTATGTTGATTGCGTGCGCGGCGGGTTGCGGCCATATTTCCCCGCTGTCCGTCTGTGTGTCACGAACTGCTGTTGTTTTAAAAGCATTTTTGGAGAACATTTTTGTAGCGTTATCTCTACTTGTGTCCTAAAACGTGTTTAGTTATTTTTTTGTTTTAGAAAATATTTAAGCCACTAAGCCAAGAGACAAAAATCTGGCAGTCTTTATGGTAAGTATGTCATACATCAGTGATTAATCCTAAAAAGTAATCTTAGTGTACTTATGTATGATTGATAATGATCAAGCTTTTCCTTCGCGTTAAGTACGGGGTAACACGGTTCCCCATTGGATTTCACGTTGCTGTAAATGATATTATACGTCATCCTATCGATTTCTTGCTACCTACCTTGAAAACTGTGAAAGTTCCATATACTATTTCTATAGAACAGGGCGGTCAGGATGCTTACCAGATACGCCTTTTACGCCTGGCCATGGCAGAGCGGCATTGAAGGAGACCAACAACTGATAGACAGGCGTGCATGAAGGTTTCCTCACGTTGTTTTCCTTCACCGTAAGACCGTCGGATAACATTGATACGTGTCGGGATTTGAACCTCAGCCCTCCCGGTAGGAAGGCGACAGTCCACACCATTGCCACCGACGCTCTCCTTTTTCATATTGAAAACTATATGCATGGTTTGAAAATTTATTCAATTCATAGAGAGCTTCCGTGGCTCATTGGTGTCTACTGTCACCTTCCTATCTAGAGGGTGGGTGCAGGTTCCCGACACGTACCAATGTCTTTTCGAATTTTCGAAATTGTATGTACGCAATCCGACGCTCTATGGTGAAAGAAAACTTCGTGAGGAAACCTGCCGCACGCCTGCAAAGAGATTCAATGGTTTGCATGAAGTCATCCAATCTGCACTGGGCCCGCGTGGACTTTTAAGGCTATATACCCTATACGGTTAGGCTCGCACCCCTCGGTGGGGGCGTGTTATGACCTGATGATGATCACAATCCCTAGACGTTGCAAGACAATTTAAACAAACTCGCAGTGGTAAGATAAAATTGATAAAAAACATGTCTTCCCTATTAACGGTAACTGCGTATAAAAAGCTCAAAAGCCCCGGCCGCGAGCGCGTCCAATCAGCATAAATCTGGCGCCTCCGCTAATTCGCCCTAAACATTTTGCCCGCGCTCGCGTATTTCGGATATCGCCCACTTTGTGTTAAAGCCCTTTTATACTAGATTTGAGGGTAGTTAAATAAAGTAAAAAGTGTGTGGACACCTCAATAGTAGATTTGCTAAAAGCTTATGATATCATCACCAACAAATAACAAATGTAAATATATTTAGTGATACACTATTGGTGTCTCCTGCTGTAGACAGGTCTCGTATTGACTATCATTACTAAAATCAATATTTAATTTCATCAAAATGTGGACTTGATTCCAGCACATTTTTTACGAAATCCTTTGTCGGCGAACGTGTTATGCTCTTGAACGATTATGTGAAAATTCAAAGTCCTACTCAAGTTTTATACAATCAAGAATTTTTTAACAATAGCCAACGGACTTGAAAATTCATTATTCGCGAACTTCTTAGTTTTAGCAGGAAATGTCGTCCAAAACACATTGGCAGATTCAAATTGAAAACAAACTAATATACACACCATACACACAACCATCTAGCCCCAAACTATGCATTAGCCTATAAAATTAATACTAAACAACGGATTACATATCATACATATAAAACTCCCAGACCAATGTCCCATGTTCAAGCACACACATGTCTGTACCCGGGGATCGAACACGGAACCCTTGGTGTAATAGCCGACGTCTCAACCATTACACCGGATGGGTTGGATAAATATTCTAGTGTCTAGTGAATATTACCCCTAAGACGAGATAGGCTGTTGTTGCTGCGACTCTAACAAGATTGCAGTTGTACGGAACTCGGAGCACCTGACTGGGGTTTAGTATCACCAATGAGGTTTCTAAATGGCACCTCCAAACCTCCAACTAAGCCGTTCCCATTTTGTTTCCTGTAATGCGTGATATCTATTACGAACTTTGGCTTTTGCAACGAAGCAGTCCAAAAGGATGAGGGTGTATATGCGCTGATATCATCGTACCAGAACCGGGAATAAACATTACCCACTTAGAGTGACATGAGTAAATGGAACGTGAAAGAATTCATTTTATTAAAAACCAAAATATTATTCAGAAACTTCTAGAACTGACAGCCCGTAGGCCGTCAGTGAGGATAAAGATAACACGATCAAAAAGTGAAAGCCTTTATTATTATTTATGGAAAAATGAAACTTCGCAATCCACGCCGCCAAAGTAAACTATAGAGTAAACTCATTATTCCGTTTTCAAACATCGTAGAATAATAAATAACTGCGGCCTCGTCGCTACGTCTTGGGTGAGTTTAGTTGCTCCATCATTGTTATGTTTTCTACCTCTTGTATGGAATATTAAATTTGAAAGCCAGATTTTCCAAAAGTTTTGTATTTCCAGTGTAATGATTTCAGTTCATGCAGTTCACTGTTTATATTTGTAACTGTTTGCCTTTTCTTATTTAAATCGAGTTTGTTCTAAGTTTAAATTAATGATGCCAGAGTTTTTAACAGACCTTTCGTTCTTGGTTTTTATGCAACTACTGCTGAAGGCTTAACTACCGATTGGTTTAAAGGTTACCAAACTATGTTTTTTTCAACCTGCAACTTCCTAACCCGAACTAGAAATATTTACCTACCATTTTAAATTGTATACGTGGGCAGAGGTGTGATTTACCTTCACGTTATTCGTCTTCTTGTTAGTCACATGTGCATAAAATGAAATAAATCTTTCAAACAAAACATGTTAATTAACATGTGTCTTATCCTCGCTTCAATTCGAGTAATCCATTGCATTATATAAATCTCCAATATTTTGCACGAAATATCCCTGTTTTCTATTATTCACCCAACATCCACCAGAAACATTGCACAAGTTGTTAGTTCCAAATGCTGGAGGAAGCCGGTCTCTAATATCCTATCTTTTCAAAAAATTTGTGCGTTTCGTGCTACGAATCTTCAACGACTGCACATTCTAGCATGCACGACCACGAAACATACGAGTTTCGAATGCAAATCAGACTCAAACTTCACCCATTATACATAAGCGCGACGGAGGCGAGCTATGTGATAAATCAGATCCCACTAAATCTAATGCCACCAGGGAAAACAGCGAATGCACAAAATAAGGAATTGCACAAGGACAATTTTTCTGCTTAGGCATGTTTATGAAATATGAACAGGGTTCCCTAACTGGTCCATGTCAGAAATGTTTAATTGTTCGTCTAAACTACCGGTGTCAAAGTAACAATTATATTTCAGAATTTTATTTAGTAAAGCATCATGATAGAAAAACATTCATCAATTATGAAACGTATCGATCCTTGGTGTAATATTCCTATGATCACAAGTGAACTGGTTAAGTTGGCAGGTAGCAGACGGATGTCAACTGCTTGGGGTCGGCCCGCGTTGAAATTCTTAGGGGAGGCCTTCGTTCAGCAGTGATTTTCATTTCATTCATAAGTGAGTCATCATCAGCTCATTAAACGTCCCCACCGAGGGCACAAGGCCTACCCGGATTAGCGTGATTAGGCCTTAGTCGTCCACGCGGCCCAGAGCGGATGGACGACTTCACACAACCTTCGAATCTCTTGGCAGGCGTGCATGAAGTTCCTCACGATGTTTTCCTTCACCGTAAGAGCGTCGGATAACGACATTATATTTTCGAAAATTCGAAAATACATTGGTACGTGTCGGGATTTAACCTCAGCCCTCCCGGTAGGAAGGCGACAGTCCACACCATTGAGCCACCGACGATCTGACGATCATAAGTGAGTGTTTGATGTTATCTACAATGTTTTGAATGGAATTTCATATATTATTCCTAGGCATATATACAATATCTCAGCAAGGGCGAATCCGGGTTAAGCGCCAGGAGGGGGTCACATAGTAGTAGTCAAGTTAAGAACTTATAAGATATTTTGTGATGTACGTTAGTATAGTACTTAAAAATAGCTCAGGGGGGGTCATGAGCCCATGACCCTACCCCTGGATCCGCCGTTGTATCTGTCTGTTCTACAACCGTTGTTTCTTCAGTCTCACTTAAATACTACTGAGGTAACTATAGCTTAGTAAGCTTTCAAATGATCTGGAAGATATAAAAGACCTTTAAACTTTTGTGACAGGGAAATTAAGTCTTATATTGATCTGTAAAATCTTTACTTTTTGTGTGGCATTCATATATTTATACTAATCTCTGCAACGCAAATATATGGTTTTGGCAGCCATGGATCTTCAAATACGCAAAGGGCGAAGTTAAACCAACTTATAAGTTCACATACCCAGGTATCAAACGAGTTAATGTGTCCCTGTAACATGTCTTTAATACGCTACAAAACCAAGCTGTAACCCCTCAAAAAGCCAAATTCCTCGGGCCAATGCACACAGCTCGCGCTCGCTCGTGCACTCGACATGCCACAACATGCAGTCCCCGGACTCACCACGTATTAGCGACTTTATTGCTGGGCAGTTAGGGCCGGAGTGGTGCAGATTGCAGGACGCGGCTGAAATTGGAGCGAGGAAAGATTGGATAAAGTTTATTCATTATCTGAGTATGTCAGGACTAGCAGCATGCTGTGTTACTCTTGCGAAGTTCCTTTGGGAATTTGACGCATTATTATTATTTTTCTTTCACAAGTATGCAAACGAGAAGGCGTCGCATCTCATGGTAAGTAAAACCGCGTACGTAATAAGAGTAGGTCACGAGTATCTCTCACGGGCACACTGTCAATCAACGTCAGAGTCCGAATACTTGGCCATGGCGCATGCTGAGTGGGTCCAATTACTTTGGACATCAATCACAGCGATTCTCCTTTCTACCCATATATACTTGCAATTACAAGGGAGCAACGAGCGAATTACCAACCATGTAAAAGAGGGCAAAGAAAATATATGCAGGGAAATATTGATCCTTCGGTAACTTCATAAACTCCGCCAGAAATAAACCTCGCGTTGTTTCACGCTGGTTTATTTGTTGCATCTCTCTGTATAAGCCGGCTCATTCGCATGATTCTCTCAAACCCATTTAAAGTTATACTTTTTTCATCTTCACAATTTACTAGGTGGTAGACTCTGTACTGTGTCGTCTAGATAGATACCACCGCAGTGTCAGATATCGTCCCGTGAAACAGGAGTATTACGCACATTTTTGTTTCGGGATGAGGGCACTGTAACTAGTAAAATTACCGAGTATAAGAAACCTAACATCCCTTAACGAAGAGGCCTTCGGTGTCGGGCGCAGTGTAGCATTGACGGAGGATAATACTTGTCTGTCAGTAATTGGTCTCCTTCGATATCGCTCTGTCATGGTCAGGCGTATCACTATCAGGCGAGCAACCCGACCCCCTTGCACACTTACCAAAACCATGCAACTAAACCACAGCCGTACACCGCTGGTATCATAGGATTAGAAGCCTCCATCGGCCGGCGATGAGTTTTGGCATTCATAAAGGAGTCGGGGGCGGGAGCAAGGGGCGGGGGCAGCCCTCGTGACGAGACCTCGTGCGGCGCAAGTGAGTAATGGTTTTATTAAATTGGAATTCCAAGCTGGTATACTGAAGCTTATGGAAGGAACTAGTCGTATGTCGTAAAAGCCGTTGCACTTTGAAGAATCATAAGATAATTCTAGATTAAGTGTTTTATAAATATATGATACAGCTTGTGTTTTTTTTAAATTTAGAAATAATCAACAATTAGAAATTTATTGTTCCAGTAATTTAAGCGTTAAGATTGCAAAGTCAAATTCTCTTTGACCAACCACTACAATGTCTGAAGAAAATATCACCTAATACTCAAACATTAAATTTATGTATTCATTTGTTTAATAGGTAGGCAACCAAGCTAACGGTTTTCCTGATGTTAAGTGACAAAGAAGAATCGGTACTCCGAATCCGTAACTACTACATTTCATGGATGTTGACCCATGCGTGCCCAAGTATGGCTCCCTCATACGTAAACCCATGACCCTTGAAGTGCGGGCAACACCAAAATGCGCCATCCTCATACCCCTGTGAAGTGTGTAATTTTTAATTAAATATGTAAAAAATACAGTAATCCTCTGAAATTTCATGATTGACACATGCAATTAGGTCATTTTTAGAGTTCTGTAGGTAAAAAAAGGAATGTGAAATTACTTTGATGTCCATATATCTGACTGTCAAGTCCCATTTACTCTGCAACGCGTGAAGAATCAAATTTCATCATCAAAATTAAAATAATATCATGTTATCAGATCCCATGTCCCTAAGTGAAAATATCAGACTATACTTATAATTTAAGTCTGATATTTTCGCTACATTCAAAAGATACAGCCGTTTTGGACGCATTCTTTTCACTTGTAAGGGAATTTAATAATGCCTGACAACTCCAAAACTTGTTTGGTACAATGCTATGTTATTAAAAACAAACGAAAGAAGAAGATTCATCTAGAAAAACCAATAACATATAGGTGTATTAAATAAATAATAAATACTTAGGTCGTTAATACCATTAAACTGATACAAAACTAAACTTATATTCCAAATAAAAACACTAGTAATTTGAATCCGCATTATGACATTTACTTAACATAGGTTTATACTGAACCCTCGCGCGAAGACCATCTCTCACTTGGCCGGTTTTTTATATTTTTAAGTAGTATAAAGCAGGATCATTATTTCGTGCACCACTCGAAGACACGGCCGAAAGAGGTCAGCATTTATCGGCAATGCTTTGAATTTTATATAAATAAACAAAATTCCTTAGCTGCGTCGTAAAGCATTCCTTTATCGAAAAATATTTTCTTTTTTTTAGGGTTCCATACCTAAATATAGGGACCTCGACGAGTCAGGAACGTACTCAATGAACGGCATATATTTTTCAAACTAGTGCATTATGTAAGTCACTGTGCAATTTTTCCTATTTTGGTTAAAACATTTAAATAAATAAATATCTACTGACATTCACACAGCGCCACCTAGCCCCAAGTTATGCGTGAAACCTGTATTATGGGTACTAAACGGATAAACATACTTATATACATTTTTTCTGTAAATACATATTCAAATTCAAATTGTTTATTTTTAGACAACATAGTCCATAAAATGCAAACAATAAAAGAAACATTCAATATCATAAAGTTAACCAAACATACAAAGAAAAAAAACATAAGTAGAAAAACTCAAATAACGTTCATTTAAAAAATAAAATAAACTCTATCATTAAAAAAAACTATAAACTATATCAATAAACTATATTATACATAGAAAATACCCAGACCATTACAAACAGACATGTTCATGGACACAAATGTTTGTACTGCCCGGGGATCGAACCCGGAACCGCAACACCAAATGGGTCGTCAACTGCAGACTGTATCATCTGATTTTCCGAATATAATGATGATTCAGTTGATCAGAGAAGTGAAGCCGCCGGCCCCGGCAACAATCTTAGTATGGTAGTCGTGTACGACCACCAATCCACATTGGACCCGCGTGCTGGATTATTGGTACAATCCACAGACATCCGAATAACAATTAGACTGGACAAGCCGCCAAGTTTATAGGCAGTCCCAGTGTCGCAATTACTTTTCAATTCTTACCTGTGAAAAGATATTATATTTCTTGGTAAATTTTACTGATTCACTGCGATGATGGCATGTTACAATTGCACAGAATGGCATTTTGGAAAAAAAACGGTAATTTCTTCTAAAATTCGTGCGTCTTCATTCGTCTCACGGAGCGTAAACTATAGCCAGTGTATGCTCGTTGAGCATACATTTGTCGCACTTTTTAACGCGGCTTGCCCCATCTCCTGTATTGGGAAATCTGTGGTACAATCTATCCATAGTTATGCTGCGCGAAAAGGCTGTTATTGGCTGTTGATGATCATGAAATTTATTATTATTTAAAGGTTATCGTTTTAGTTTATTAGTAGAGAGACTGTTGCCTTGCGACCGGGAGGGCACAGGATCAAATCCCGCCACGTACAATGTGTTTTCGTACGTAAATTATATGTACGTTATCCGACGCTCTATCGGTGAAGGAAAACATCGTGTGGAAACCTGTGCACGACTGCGAAGTGATTCAAAGGTTGTGATTGAAGTCGGCCAATACGCAGTGGGCCCGCGTGGACGACTAAGGCCTAATCACCCTATACGGTTAGGGCCGTGCCCCTCGGTGGGGACGTTTAATGGGCTGATGATGATGATAGTTTTAATAAACATTAAAGAATTAGATTTTGACATGAACTTTGAAGAAACGGCACATACGACACATGCTATCTTTAGTGTGTACAATATAGGACGTTAGTTCCCGTCGCCGCCATTTTTCTTCGTCAAGAAAAGTGTCATGTTCAATGTTTTCATGTCAAAGAGTAAAATTGAGTGCTCGAATGAACATTATGCTTCATAACGGGTTTTCATCAACAATAATGCTTTTAATGCAGAGGATTAGCAAGTTGAAGTGGCAGTGAGCAGGGCACATAGTGCGTAGAACCGATGGCCGATGGGGCGGAAAGGTTCTCGAGTGGCGTCCACGTAACGGAAAGCGAAGCGTAGGCCGACCCCTAACCAGATGGACGGATGATCTGGTTAAGGTGGCGGGTAGCAGATGGATGTCAACTGCAAGGGATCGGTCCATTCATTCATTTCATTCATCATTAGGGGAGGCCTTCGTTCAGCAGTGGACATAATTAGGCTGTAATGATGATGATGATGAATGCTTTTAAATCGATTGCTACAGTTTATTACTATAGCTACTTTTGAAATTCTCAATATATTTAGTTCCATATCTATGGTTAAGAGTGCGTATTAACTTCTTAGGATCTTTGAGTGTTCGTAATCAAATAAATACAAGAATTCGACCAATATCTATTAAATACTTAAATAAGTAGTTACGATTACTGTTATTTATTTATTTATTTATAAAGGTGTGCTTACAGCTAAACATAATAAACGTTTGTATTTACATTTTCATGAATAAGGTTCATATATGCAAGCCTTTACATGCACACACAACATTGTTGTAGTAAGAGGCATTATAATACAGAAACATATTAAACAGAAGATAAAAATATATAATAAAAAACATTTGAATTGAACAGACGAGTATGCAAAGAAAAGTTACAATATGATTATGAGTGAAGACTATCGAGCAGTTTCAGCATTTTGTGTTTCAAAATATTGAACACAAAATGCTGAAACTGCTCGATAGTCTTCACTCATAATCATATTGTAACTTTTCTTTGCATACTCGTATGTTTACTCATTTATGTACATGTATGTAATATCTGCCCGAATATTATATCGTGTATGGCTTCCTGGCATTCAAAGGGTTCATAAAATATCAGTTGAATAACAGTAGTAGTGCAAGGGCAAAAGTCCCTTGAGAGGGCGCCTCAACATTTGTACATGTGACGGGACAAGCTGTTCCAAGGCCGGTGACGTCCGACGCCATCTTTTATTCATGGCCGACACACTGGCGGGAAAAGAATGGCGGTTGCCATAACAAGCGTTTAAAAATCTAATGAACTGGGTGTCATGTGATATGTTGTTTGATTATGCGACGTTTTTTGGCTACATTGGAAAGGGCTCTTTCCATCATGTGACCTACAACTTTACAATAAAATGAAATAGTTTTTTTATGTTACAAAGTGAACAGGACGGTCAGGACGCTCTCCTGATGGTAAGTGATATGTCTGATCATGACAGAGCAACTTTGAAGGAGATGAACAACAGATAGACAGTTATTATTCTCCATCAGTGCCGCCCTGCTTCCGTCACCGGAGCCAACAGAAGTTAGGTCACTTATACCCAGTTATTTCACTAGCTACAGTGCCCTCATCCCGAAACACAATAGTGCATAACACTCGTATTTCACGGGACGATACTGGCACTGCCGTAGTACCTACCTAGACGACTTAGTATCGAGTCTACCACCTAGTAAATTTAATAATTTTTTTTTGCACAGAATAAAGGTCTTACAAAGTATGGTCGGTGGCTCAATGGTGTGGACTGTCGGCTTCCTTCCAGGAGAGCTATGGTTCAAATCCCGCCACGTACCAATATATTTTCGAATTTTCGATAAATATACTACGTATGTTATCCGACGCTCTTGAACTCCTCCCACGTGGACGACTAAGGCCTAATCACCCTATACGGGTAGGTTCGTGCCCCTCGGTGGGGACGTATAATGAGCTGATGATGAAAGTATGGTATAAATTGTATAATGGTACATACTACCTTCTGCCTGACCTAGGCAAAAATTTATATTCTGTTCGTTGATATGATACCAGGTTATTATTATTACATTTCTTAAAATTAAATTCAGTAAAATTTACTCTAACAATTAGACACAATATATATAACACACTCACATCACCATCTAGCCCCATATTAAGCAATGAGCTCGTTGTTAGGGTTGTTTAGTAAAACAATGGATAGAATAGAATATTTCTTTATTTGCCAAAAAACATGGTATAAAAGTTGTACATAAAATTTAGGAGTGCACATGTTTCGCTATAAATAGTTAGCATGCAAATAATTATCAGAGTAAAAATATATTTTCAGGCTTAATTAAATGTCAAAATGGAACAATATTATTAACCTATTTTATCATTTAAAAAGTCCTTTATGTCATAATAATTTTTTTAGAAGCCATTTAAAAGATTGTTTTTGAACGCATTAATAACACAGTTTTTAATTTCCTTTGGGATCTTATTATAGATGCGTACACACATACACAGGCAGTTTTTCCCATACTTGTCAGACTTAAACATACTTATATACTTTTTGTAAATACAAACATGTGATACATAAAAACACCCAGACCAAACAGACATGTTCATTTTTCCAATTTGATGTAGCGGTCGAGACGTCGGCTGCAACACATAGGGTTCCGGGTTCGATCCCCAGGCAGTACAAACATTGGTGTGCATGAACATGTCTGTTGTAATGGTCTGGGTGTTTTTTATGTATAATATGTATGTATTCACAAAAAAATATAAGTATTATTTATAAGTATTATACGTTGTTCAGTATCCATAATACAGGCTTCACGCTTAACTTGGAGCTAAATGGCGGTGTGTGAATGTCAGTGGATATTTATTTATTAATTATTATTTATATTTATTTTTTGGTTATAGTCAACATACCAATCAAAGTTTGGCCTGTGACGTCACCAACTGGATAACAGTCGACTGTGACGTAACAACTGTCGAATTCCCGTTACTCGATATTGTCTATTTTAAAAACATTCAACGCATTCACGAATGTATCGGCACATTTTGGGGCACGTGCCGTAATTGACTTTGATGGGGAAAAGTGATCCGCCATTTTGTTCTCATTTTGCGTTATATTTTTCAACTGTCAATTGTAATTCGTTGGGAATTTTGAAATAAATTGAGAAGAGCATTAGTTGTGACGGCTGACGCGCGCGTTTGATTTATTCGAATAGATATAAGTATTATATTATCAATGAAGGAAAATCAGAATTACGAAAAATAGGCAGATTTTTGGTACAATATTTCCGATAAAATACTGATTTTTTTTTGTAACATTGTTTTTGTAAGTGAACGGTGTAAGTGAATCAGGATGCTCACCTGATGGTTAGTGGCACGCAATCATGACAGAGCGGCATTGACGGACACCATCAAATGATAGTCAGTTATTATTCACCACCGATGCCGTACTGCGTCTGTCATGAGACAACAGATGTCTCTTATACCCGGTAATTCCACTAGCTACAGTGCCCTCACCTCGAAACACAAAAGTGCATAGTACTCTTATTTCACGGGACGCTGGCACTGCGGTGGTACCAACCGAGACGACTTAGTATCGAGTGTACCGCCTAGTCAATGGCTACTCTATTACTAGTAGCTCAACATCACTTATTTAAAATCTCATGTCAAGCCTTAGTTTTAACCTGTTTAACGGTCCTGAAGAAGTTGGTAACATTAACACTTTTGTATTCTCTTGGTATCTTGATACCCGTATGTAAATATAGCTTTAGACACGCTTACTTACTAGTAGAGGCTTGATAAGAAATGACGAACCCAAAATCTGGTGCAAAATGGAAGATACTACGAGAAAAAGCTGATGCTGGTTGTAAATAGTCTTAACTGCTCCAGCAGACAACTGGCAAACGTTAAAGTCCCCCATACATAATTTTTTGGAAATGTAAGCCAAGCCGCCTCAGTAGACACCATTAATTTTTATAGTTGCTTTTAACTAACAAGCACATATAAAACTGCTCAAAGTAAAATGGGCCAATGGAAATGTAATTCATAATGTGCAAAGCAAACTTAATATTACTAATGCTGACTGTGATTTTTATTAGATAACGCCAAACCAAAAGAGTAATGCACGGACGCGGTAAAACTTGGCCCCGACCCAGTATGGGACTACAGTTCTCATGAAATAGAAGTAATTTTGTTTTAGATTTTAATTCAAAACTTTACTGCAAGTTTGGTCAGCATGTACCGTTATTGTCTCATAAGTAAAAGTAAAAACGCCGATTTTTCAGTCAGTTTTGGTTCTAGTGCATGTTGATGAAGTGGTTTAAAATATTTTCAGGTGGTATTTAAAAATCAAATGGTTTTAATATTACCATCAGTATTCCAACATCATAGCTCATGCAACGTCCCACTGAGGGGCACGAGCCTAGCCGTAAGGGTGATTAGGCCTTATCGCTCAACGCGGACCCAGTGGCGATTGGCTGACTTCACGCAGGTTTCCTCACGATGTTTTTCCTTCATGTAAGATGCTTCGAATAGCTTATATATAATTCCCAGAAGTATTCCATACTTATAATAAAATCTATTGAATTGTCTTATTTGAACTGTAAAACAACGATTGGGAGGATGGGAGGAGAGCTGTTTCAAATGGTGCGTGTCTACATAATTATTTGCTTGAACTTGGCTGGACACGCTGCTGAGTGTCATATTTTTAAGTCTTCCATAACAAACTGAGCAACGATTCTTTTGCATAAATTCAATCTCAAATTTAAAGTGACGTTACTTCGCAATTCGTTTAAACCGGCGATTTATATTGGAATAAATTATATTTGCGGAACAATGTCGTACTAATTGCGGAGCTCGTGTTTCAAAAAAACAATGTTATTGGTGGAGATGCAGCCGAGCGCTCACGCGCCGATGTCGCAGTACTGAACGAATCGTTTCGACGACCCATTTGCAATAGTAGAGACGTCGGCTTCTAACACCAAGGGTTCCGGGTTTGATCCCGGGCAGCACAATCATTTGTGTGCATGAACATGTCTGTTTGTATCGGTCTGAGCGTTGTTAATATATATCATGTATTAACAAAAAAATATGCTAGTATGTTTACCATATCACTGGCTAAATACTTAGTTTGGACAAGATGGCGCTGTGTGAATGTGGATATTTATTATTAAGGCATTTTAATTTAGCGGGATCAGGCCAAGAAAGCTTGCTTAATGAATACAAGATTGAACATAAGAAGCTTAAAAGGCCTGAGGCGTAAACTTCATACATTGTACTATCCCAGACCACTTTTGATTTATTTTATTTTTATTTATTTTATTTTATTCGGAACACCAACAGCACTAATACAGTTTGTTGAATTACAATTAGAAGTACAAGTTATGTCTAAGCTATTTATAGGCAAATAATTTCTAAACAGCACATACGTTACGATAACTATGACAAGCCAGTGAGACAATCTAAAAATTAAAAAATCAAAAAAAAATCAAAATCAAAATTTTTCAAATTAGGCTTACAAAAAGCACTTATGAACGTCAAAAAATACAAAAATATAATAAAAAACAATAAAATGCTAAACTAAAAATATGAATTTTGATGCTTTGAAAAAAAGCGCTTCAGTGGATTGGCCTGTTTGAGAAAGAAGCACCCAAGAAATCAACAGTGTAGCCTTTTTTAAAAACAATTACTTAATGTAACAATATATCATAAACACTGAAATAGCTGAGCAATTTAAGACCAAGGATTTTATCACATAAATATTCGTCAATAGTGTAGTACTTTTTTAGAAAGGTGGTTTTTATTCTAGCTTTAAACATGTGTAAAGGTAACTCGACAATATTTTGCGGTACCTTATTGAAAAACTTTATACATCTCCTATAAAAGATTTACCTACTTTATGTAGTCTCAAGTCCGGAACAGCAAGTTTTTCTATCCTAGTATAAAATTGTGTGTGTGTGTAAAATTATATTTTGTCGACATAATATGACTTTCTCTTCCTGAGCTTCATACAATAGTGTTCAATTAAAAGCAGGTTTCTTTTTTGGAAAACTTAAGAAATAGTATAATGTTCCGGTTCAATTTTGGAAAATAATAATTGTAGTCTATTGCTGGACGTAGGTCCTTATCACAAATTCCAGTCCTTAGCTTTTCTCATGCAGTTTCCATCAGCGACATTCCGTAGGTCCTACGCTTCGTTTGCCGAGATGCGGTCTCTATAACTCATCTGCTCAAGAGGCTGTCGGTCCCCTCATCTTATATTTTCAAAAAGTGAATTATTAGAAAAATAGGAACTTCAAAAAATGCAAAGTGACTGCAACACGCGGCGCATTTGGCTATAGTTAATATAATAACTGCACTATTCCAATGCAGTTCATTCGCAAGAACTCACAAAGGGTTTCGGAGATCCCACGCAAATGGAATTTGTGTTTCGGTCCGATTGTTAGCGACAATCATTTTGCGCGGGATGCAATATTCCACGTCGACGGGTGCCATATTATTTTATACGGGCAAAGTTTTGTATGCGAGCTTCGATTGAGTACTAAAAGTATCAATAATGTCTCAATTGTATACACAAGCCGCTGAGTGATTGACGAGATATTGTCAACTGCTGACAATCTTACAGTCGCAAGCCTCTCAAGTCCGAAAATTATAAGTAAATATTTAAGACAAGCTGTTCACCGCGGTATGAATATTCTCCCGCAGTGAAACATAACCTAAAATCGCTTAGTTAAGTGACAGTGGGCTGGTCACGTATGTCGCAGAACCGGTGGCCGTTGGAGCAGATAAGTTCTGGAGTGGAGACCGCGTCTTGGCAAGCGTGCGTAGAAGTCCACCAGCCCGATTGACCAATGACTTGCGAAAGATGGAAGCTGGATGAGAAAAGCGGAAGACCGGGATATCTGACGCAAAATGGGGGAGACCTATGTCCAGCAGTGGACTGCGAAAGGTTCAAAAAGTCACATTTATCGTCTCACTTGCGTCTTGCTTCATTGCTAAATTATTTATATAATATCCTCTCAATCTTCACTAAGCAAAGGTTTGTTCCGAAGCAATACGAAGTTAACCCGAAAAGTTTATCACAGTGCTTCATCTTCATATTACTAAGGGTTATAACTCAGCGACAATGGCGGATTGTCGTCAGCAATATACTTAAATATTTTCGGCGACTGCCGCCATTCGGATTTATGGCCAGCCCAAAACTGCAGATGCTGGGAGATGCGTCGCGTAATGCACGCCATTAAATGTTATGGATGGTCATGATTTTGTTTACGATTATTTATGCTGTATTCATATTGAAGCATGATACTGTCTTAAAGATGGCGCCTTGACTAGCTTTTGTAGCCTTTTCACCGGTTACGACCAAAAGAAATTGAAAACCTATGTTTAATGTGCTGGAAATAAGCCATCTTCAAATAATAATCAGGATATCACCAAACATCATCAGAAGAACCAGGGTTCTCATCACAGACATCAGAATATACATTAGACTGGACAAGCCGCCAAGTTTATAGGCAGTCCCAGTGTCGCAATTTCTTTTCGGTTCTTACCTGTGAAAAGTTATTATATTTCTTGGTAAATTTACTGATTCATTGCGATGATGGCATGTTACAATTGTACAGGATAGCATTTTGGAAAAAAACGGTAATTTCTTCTAATATTCGCGCGTCTTAACTAGTCTCACAGAGCGTAAACTGGTAGCCAGTGTATGCTCGTTCAGCTTACAGTTGTCGCATTTTAAGCGCGGCTTGCCCCATCTCCTGTATTGGGAAATCTGTGGTTCTCATCGTTTCTCACCCAGCCTACACCACTTTTGCCAATTGTCGGATTATCGGTCGCTTTTTATTCTTTAGCTAGCTTCCCATTTTATGTGATTCTACCATCATACATGTACATTGCGTACTCGGAGGGGCAATACCATTACATGTATTGCCAAACTTCAAAAAGAAAGAAGGATGAGGACATATTAGAAGAGGGAATAGTAATTGTTGAGCCTCTGAAACCTCACTCAACGAAACAACGCTTGCGATGTTTCAAATTGGTTTTCTATTAAACCCTGGTATCATTCAAGTCGAGCAGTCCCATGCGTGCCAAAGCTCTCCCACACTTAAAGTTGATGCTAGCAGAGAGTGGATCAGCAAATATTATCACACGTCCAAACACACGTCCCGGCCGGACATCAAACCGGAGTTATTAATTGCATAAGCATCCTGATCTCGGGAGACGAATGCCTCGCCCGGGAACCGGATTACACAGTGACTGATGCCCGCAATTATTTATTCTCGTTGCGATATGCTTGCCGGTGGTTAAGTACTTTGAGAAAATAGTGACTATGACTTGGGCAGAGAAAATCAGTTTTCTCATGAAATTAAAATATTTACAATGCATTGTACGCCACGGCAAGTACGCACAATGAAATTTAATTTCTTGCCTGGTAAAGTGCTAATTCATGGGGGGTAAATGCCCGTAGTCACCACGCTGGGCAGGCGGGTTGGTGACCGCAGTGTGGACCAGTACAAAGGATGGCGCTGCTGCCCACCATCCGGTATAAGATCCCTTAGTCGGCTCCTACGACACCCTCGGGAGGAGTAGGGGTGGGGACACATGTATTATATTCTGCCGTCCCCACACGGCATAATATGGGGGAGACCTATGTCCAGCAGTGGACTGCGATTGGTTGAAGAGAGAAGTGCTAATAAATAATAACTCATATTCACACAGCGTCATCTAGCTTCAAACTAAACAGTAGCCTGTAATATGGCTACTAAGCACCTGATAAACATACTTTTACATTTTTATACATTTTTTAGTAAATACATACATAGGATACTCCCAGACCAATACACACACACATGTTCATGCACACAAATGTTTGTCCTGCCCGAGGATCGAACCAGGAACCCTTGGTGTAATAGCCGACGTCTCAACCATTACACCAAATGGGTCATCAAAGGTTCTAAAGTAATCTGTGGCCAATAGCAATAATCCGAAAAGAAAAAGGAAAAGTAGTTGGCTCAATTTCTCCGGCTTCATCAGAATATCACAGGCTTAAATCTTTATTTCCAAATTATAATCAGGTGACAATACATTTGACAATAAGGGGCAAAAGTATTTTTTTGCCTAGCTAGTAAAATTACCTTGTACGTGGTACCTACAAGATCGTTTCGGATGAGGGGCTAAGGCAGTGTTGGCGGAAAGTATTGACTTCCTACTATAATTAATGTCCCTTTACACTGTATCTGTCATGGTCAGCGCGTGACGTAATGTAAATCCCAGTTTTATAAATCGTGCCTGGTTTACCAGATATGTGTGTTCTTAATGCAAACGTACACGCACATAAACACACACACAATAACATATACACACTCCTTACAAACTCTCGAAACTGACCATTTTTAAATCGGAAGTTGTACTGGTTAATATTGTATTGTTCGCAATTTCTCGTCCGGTGGTGGTAACCTGTCACTCAGGCTTCCTAGCACAGAGACCAGTCTCGCAAAGACCTTTCTTTTTCGAATTTGTACTTAGTTTTAAGATGGTTTTGTACTCCTTTTTTATGTGAGAGAAGAATACAGACTGAATAATTTTTAGTATTAAATTAAAATAATCCACCATACTTTTCCGATCCAACAATCTTTCAAAGAGTGCCCCGAGTGGAACTCTTCAAACTATGCCCCGCAGCAGCTCCTCGACCGCAGGCTCCAAACTATGCCCATTCCCCGGTTATTGTCAGCGCTGATTTATCCCCGAGACGTGGAATTCATTAATTCACTTCCAATTGTCCATGGCGACAGCTGCAGGTATGCAGATTGCAGTTCGGATATGTACGAGTACGACTTTGATATTTACAGTAGGTAATTGTTGACGTAACGTGTAAAATCCTATTTGACGAGCCATGTGGTGAAATTCTCATTATAAATTTAAATATACACTGACACTCAGACAGCGCCATCCTCATATTAAGCGAGACGTAAATACATACATATTATACATAGAAACACCCAGACAATTACAGACATGATCATGCACAGACATGTTTGTAATGCCCGGGGGTCGAATCCGGAACCCTTGGTGTAGTAGCCGACTCTAAACTACCACATGGGCCGTCAAATGTTTGAGTAGTCCGCTTTTACTCCAAAGGTTCTTGGTTAAGTCCCCGGGCAGGATTAGTCTCGGTGTTTCAATGCGCTATATGTATGTGATTACCAAAAAAAACATATATGTATTTAAAAGTTGTTTAGTAGGTAGGTATACATAGTAAAAACTCAGTTAAAATATCAAACTAGGCATTACTATCTTAATGAGTGTTTAAATCCATCAGAATTCTATCTCTTTCAAGGTAACGTAAGGAGTTTGCATCGACACATCGCTGTGGAGTTTATAACTAAAGGGAAACATTTTTTTGCGCCAGGCATGATTTGTCAAGTCATTTTGGAATAAACGCACTATCTGGAATATTTCCCCAAAGTCAGTTCAAAATTCAACCGAATATCACAATGTTTAGGGAGCATTTTCAAATGGCTAACCTTTCCTGTGTAAATACAGTAAAGATATCAATTTAGCGCCGCAGCGCCCCTGGCGGCGTGCATTTACTTTAGGCAAAAACGGCGCGTAACGAGCGCCCTGATAACAAAAACCCATCTGTTCCGCGCGTTGTTTAGAAAACATTCGCCAAATAATTTATTTATTTGTTCGGGTCCACGTAATGAACCTTTTTGTTGGGAACAAATAGTTAATTATGTTAATTCGGATGAGTTACCGCGGGAGATACCGGGGTTTGCGCGGACGGCAATGTTGGACCTTTTCGTGGTTAATTTCCATTCTTTTTGGTATTTCCGAACTTGCAATATTGGCTACCAAAACTGGTTAGCAGCAACTGGAAAGGAACTCCAAGTCTTTCTTCATATTTCAACTTTATTTCAAAAAAACATCAATATATATCCGCTGACATTGTGTAGAACAACACCAATTCATTTGAAAACAATCAGCGACTAGAATTAAGCGAGTGCGCCACGATTTTCGTACAATTATTTATTTTCGTCAATCACAAGAGTTTACAGTCACAAGAAGCTGCTTTTTCAATTTAATAAAACCAACCATCAACAACCATCTAGCCCCAATCTAAGCATTAGCCTGTAATATAATTTTATTAAACAATGACGCTCTTACGGTGAAGGAAAACATCGTGAGGAAACCTTCATGCACGCCTGCGAAGAGATTCAAAGGTTGTGTGTGAAGTCGTCCAATCCGCGCTGGGCCCGCGTGGACGACTAAGGCCTAAACACACCCGCCACGGGTAGGCTCGTGCCCCGGGACGTTTAATGAGCTGATGATGAAACAACGAATACTGGAATACTTTTATAAATAAATATATTATAAATACTGATATATTTTTTTCGTAAATACATTTAATTATACATATACCTACAAAGTAACACCCAGACCAATACAAACAGGCAAGTTCATGCACACAAATGTTAGTGCTTTAATCCAGAACCTTTAGTGTAGAGTCAACGTCTTAGTTAAATGAAATCAACAGCTGAAACATCAACAATACTGTTGGATTGGTTTACAAAAGTAAAATCGCTGAACGGGCCACACAGTAACAACTCACGGCCTCTGACTTTACTCAAAACCTCAAGCGTCGTAACTTTGAGACCAGGAGCGGTCCGATTGATTCTTAAACTGACTACCTACTCTGTAAGAAGAAGTAACAAGCAATGGAGCAAGCAAGTCATAACATAATACCTCAGAGCTTTTGAGCTAGTCACTGGCCAATGCTAGAAAATGGAATAGAATCAGAATAAATACACTTTCCAAAAAGACATTTATCATCGTCCAATACATTTTCCACTAGCAAATATTTAAGTCATTTTATTAACATTAAATTTTATAAAGATACATGGATACTACGAATATTAAATCAGCTGTTTACCCGAGGGGACAGATGTTCCATAATTTGATTGCCACTGAGCCCGTGTCAAGCGTTTGACATTTCAAAACAGTTGGCAAATGGAAAATATATTTAGATTACATGAAAATCTTGTTTCATGTGAATTTATAAATAAACACGCCATTTTTAGTATACTTGTTATGATAATAAACCTATGTAATTAAATAAGTTCAATAAACAATATTGAATATGTCTCAGTCATTTGTTTAAATTAACATCAGATTATTCTTAATTATATGTACGTTATCCAACGCTCTTACGGTGAAGGAAAACATCGTGAGGAAACTGCGCACGCCTGCGAAGAGATTCAAAGGCCGCGTAGACAACTAAGGCCTATACACCCTTTACGGGTGCGTGCCCTCGGTGGGACGTTTAATGAGCTGATGATGATAATGAACAATCAGATTGGACGCGCAGGCCGTTCATTGTTGCTAATTACTCTACTTTACAATGCGCTGCCTAACGAGAGGTAAGAGCTCGTATTAAACCTCATAGACAACTGCAATCAATGCCTATGGCATAGCCATGCCGCTGTGGAAACCGTGATAGTAAATAGTAAATGTAGGACAACAGCATTTCCCAAAATGGATATTATTAGGGAACCAGTCTAGATATTTTACATGGTATAAATCTCTCGATAATTTATGTAAAAAAAGCACTACGATGGGAAAGAAAAACACTACTACAGAATATAGGTTTGGGCTAATATTTGGGATGGTAGTTCTACTTACCTTTTGTAGACTGTGCAAAATACTTCCGTTCCTAGATTTCGTTCCAAATTTGTTATTTCATTCCCACGTTTGTTATCAATTATTGTTGAGGCTTTAACTGCAAATTGCATGTTGCAACACAGGTGCATTCAACTACGGGACGGAAACAATGGGCCGTGCGCTGTTTTTGATATTCGAGAATATCTCGAGACCTCCATTCAAATACAAGTTTACTTTAAAACTGTAGAGGTTTGCAATTCCGATTGAATTCGAAGTGTTTATAGGTGTGTTAAAAAAATTAACAATGACTTTGAATACTCTGGCTTCGTGGTCTAGTGGTCTAATGATGTGTTTTAAATCATTGCAAGATCTTGGAGTTGTGAGTTCGGAGCCAAGGAGAAAGCAATAGTCAAAGTAACGTATAGACACGCCGGCAATCATTTCTTTGCCTCTGATATTGCAGATATAGGCGACGATCTCATTTACATAAGATGACCCCGTGTGCAGTTTGCCGCTATCAACAGAAAACATCTACTGCGATTTTCCCAAGTTAGAACAATCCGGCTGAATCTCATAACTGCTTGTAAAAACGATGATTCCATACTCCAAAGTGTAAGTTAAGCATTGATCCTGGTACCATCTTAGGTTGGCTAAATTCTCCTTTAAACCGAATGATTCGCAGTTATAATTTACTGTCTTATCCTCCGATATTAATATATATAACGCTTGTACTGGGAAATTAAAAATGCTGTGTCTACCCCAGAGTATTGTTATTTTTTGTTTCATTATCTTATTTTTACTATTTACCTTACTAGAGCACTTATTTTAATTATGTAAAAGATTATCAAGTCAATTCATAAAAACAAAAGGCTGTTCTCAAATCTGTCTTCATTCATCATTAAAACAAATGAGCCAATTATAACAAACAAGTTATGTCGTGAAACTTTGACTATCGGCACGTATGCACCCCGGATGCATGGCTCGCAGGCGGCGCTCGTGCGGTGTGCAGTGGGCTCGACGCACCGCGTGCCTTGTTTGTGCACCTAGGGGATGCATCCAGAGGCGTGCTTGGAGATATTGTTTATTATACTGTTTATGATTGTTTAATAAATGAATAAACACTTTTCTTTTCATTTCATTATTGTTATGTTGGTATTTGTAGTCCAATAACCAATTACGGATACCACCCTTTACGGGTAGGCTCGTGCTCCTCGGTGGGGACATTTGATGAGCTGATGATAAACAAATGACGTCGATTGCTTATTGATGTGGACTGTCGCCTTTCGATATGAAAGTTGCAGGTCCAAATCCAGCCACGTGCCCATGTATTTTTGGATTTTTAGAATTATATGTGCGTGTATCTGACGCTTGTGGTGAAGAAAAACATCGCGAGGAAACCTGCGTACGCCTATGAAAAGACTCAAAAGTGTGCGTGAAGTCGACACATCTGGACTGGACCCGCGTGGATGACTACAGCCTATACGGATGCTCGAGGCTTTGCAGCTTCACGTTTTGTCATGTACCAAAACATAATTAAAAATAATTTATTACATAAATTTTGTATTTGGAACTCTTAATAATATATACATATCTTTATACAATAAGTATTTGTCTACCTTTAACCTAGTAAACTTTATTCATGAGGATTTTTTAATTTTAACCAGTGAACTGTTGGTATTTTAATAAAGAACTTTATGTCTTCCAAGAAATGTTTTTCCTACTTTTCTAAGTTTAAGATCAATGAGCATAAGTACTTTATAACTCGAGCTCTTCCGTATATCCTCCCTTGATAGGGCCCTGAGCCCAGCGTCAGAAAATTCCAAGCAAATACGTCCTGATTTTTAAAATACAGCGCTCAGCTCTTGCCTCAAAGTATTGTGCAAATCAACTGCTTTCTGGAGCGCGCCGCCTGCGACTCGCTTCACGACGTCTACTTTCGTCTATCGAGGGATGATTGTTACAGTAAAAACAATACAGCTTTTATAAATCTTTGCATATTGAACTAAAATGTGGTCTGGAAAGAGGGCCTTTTGATTAGACTTATGGTTCCTTAATAAATAAATATCCACTGGCATTCACACAGCGCCATTAACCCCTAATTTAAGCGAGGAGCTGGTGATCATGATGATGATGATGATGATGATGATGATCCACTGGCATTCACACAGCGTCATCAACCCCTAATTTAAGCGAGGAGCTGGTAGTATGTGTCCTAAACAACTACATTGATACGGTCGAATTGAGTGAACTTCTGATTTTTTGAAATCGGCAAAAAAAGAATCCGTCCAGCCTCTTCCGACAATCCAGCTTATTCCACTTGACTGCATTTAGAGAAGGGCGGGTCAATCTAGATAAATGATCAGAATCTTTCTCATTAGCTTGATTCTTTGCGTAGAGACGTAACTTCACTCTGCATTATTTACCGAATATATCATGTCGAGTGTTCTGACGGGTTATTTGGCTCTGTTTGTGGCTGAACTCCATTTTTGTGCTTCAAGGCAGAATTTCAGATTTCACCTACACTATCTGGATGCTTGGAGGTCTTCCATAGTTCGTTTTGTTTGACATTTCCTACTACGTACCATTATTTATGGAATCAGTTGCCATTGGAAACGTTTCTGGAACGATACGACCTTGCGTCGTGTAAAAGAGAGCGTATTCTTATTTTGGCTTGCAATTCTGTAACCTCACTGTTGCAAAGGTCCATGGCGGCGGTAACACTTTCCATCAGGTGAGAGCATGCTTATTTGGTCCATATGTTATAAAAAATCATAGACATGATCTGCCCAAATGAACGATGACTTGAATAGGGTGGGGGTATCCAATGGATGCAAACTTTTAGCCTTTTATTTATATTCCCTAAAAGTCTTTTGAAATCAAATTTGACCTCATTAATTTCAGACTACAGTTCAGTCGCTTTCTAATTTAGCCGATAGAAATCAAATTAACTACTACTTATACTTGGAGTTAAAGCAAGTTCAATACTGTTTCAAAGGTAATTTCTGCTCCAATTATTTTTATTAAATTATTCACGCGGATCGAGATTTTCCCTGGTTTTTGCACAATAATATCGTTTTTCCTCAGGGATGTTTTCAAAGTGCCTTAACGGTATATTAAAAATTTTCTAAAGACATAACTTTAGAACGAACAAATGCACTACCATTATTTGATTTTCCGACTTTTCACAAATGGTGTACTGCAACACCATCATTGAAATATCTTAATAATACTGTTAATGGTAATCTAAGAGCGTTGGTGGCACAATGGTGTGACTCCTACCAGGAGGGCTAATGTTCAAATCCCGCCAAGTACCATTGTGTTTTCGAATAACGAAAATATTGTACTTCTCCGACGCTCTAACGGTTCAGGAAAACATGAGGAAACGCCTGCGAAGAGATTCAAAGGTTGTGCGTGAAGTCGTCCAACCCGCACTGGCCTGCGTGGACGGCTAAGGCCTAACCACCCTATATGATTTGGCTTGTACCCCTCGGAGGGAACGTTTAATGAGCTGATGATGATGACTGTTAATGATTATTAAAAGTCATCGAAACTGAGTAACTAACTCATGTAACTAAGCTGATGTGATGGGGCAGAATGGGCAGTCCGAAGGATCGATGACTGTTGCTCTCGGGTTCTCTTCACACACATCGGTAGACAAAATTCTCACAAGGATTTATTTTCAGAATACCTTTGTGCTTTTGATAGTTTTCACAGCACCACCACGTAAGTCGTGATGCTACAAACTTCATCTCACTACAAACTTTATCTGATTGACTATTAACGGATCATTGGTAAAATGAAAGAGTAAATTTCCACTGCTTTTTGAATTGAATCTGTGAAACCATCATTGGTCAAATGTATTATTTACTAGGAGAAGTAAAATGTATATTTTAAAAACAATTTCCCTGCCGTTGATTATTTGGTTCCGTTGCAATATCATCATAAATTTCGGCCTTCAAGAGCAAACGCGAAAAAAAGCGAACGCGTTACGCGCGATATATAATGTGTATATTTATGCGAACGCAAAACAATTATATGCAGTTGCGTATCCGTCAGCGTTGGTGGCTCATTGGTGTGACTTGTTGCTTTCGATCTAGAGGGAGCTGGTTCAAATCTCACCACGTACCAATATCTTTTCGCTTTTTTGAATTTATGTGTATGTTTATCCGACGGTCTTGCGGTGAAGGCAAACATCGTGAGGAAACTTGCGCCCGCCTGAGAAGAGATTTAAAGATTCAGATTTTGATGGTCACATCACAAAGCCCCGCAGTCAGGACGCCTCGGTTGTATATTTAAATAATCTTGGTACCGAAATAAATTACAGTAAACCGATTCACGTCTTCCCAGGCTTTACACATTAGCACGTGACACAATTTCACCGACTCTAAACTGTGTTCACGAAGCTTACTCCAGTTGTGTATATTCCTTGGATAGGTCGTTTATACTCGTATAGGTAGGTCGTTTACAAATCCTGAAGAAACCTGGGCCTAAATTCTACTAATTACTTGACTTTAAGACACTTCTCAATCGAGATGTTAATTTTGTATTCCGGTACAACTATAATATTATATTTTTAGTTTAGTATTTTAATCGTTTTATTATATTTTTGTATATTTTTTGACGTTCATAAGTGCTTTTTGTAAGCCTAATTTGAAATAAATTTTTGACTTTGACATTGAATGTTTATTTATTTATTAGGACAACAAACAAGATAAACACTGGTACAAGCAATATAAATTTAGAGACAAACATAAACTTAAAGCCAAGTGTCACCTTACTTGTAGCTTGTCACGGCATACAATGTTGACTTTAGTGCTAAAAATAATCTTTTTTTTAAATATACAAATGTATAAAAATGGATTGAAGTATAAGTAAATATGTACACTGAATTGATAGATTCATGTATCAAGTTCAGAGCGTCAAGCACTACAGTCAAAAGTCTGTAATACTTGACAGTCCTTCAAACTATTCAGTCTGAAATAAGCCAGCCTTTCACTATAAGAGGGAAGTTCTTCTGCTTCTGAACACGCTCTATGCGTTTAATGTGAACGTCGTAGTGAGAACGTGGATTAAAATGATAATTTCAACGTAGCATTAATTGTAATGGTAATCAAAATACTATAAAACAGAACAAATGAATGCAAAATTTTACTATTGGGACACAATTACGATCCTATCTGTAACTCATAAGACGTAACACAAACGGTCCGGTTTCAAAATGGCCGCCGTGTGCTCAAGTAAAGCAACTCGCGGTGGTGATGCGAACAGTGGGCGCGGAGTTAATGTACCGGACACATGTTTTTTATTGTTCTTAATGGTTTTGACTTGTTAAATGGTACACCGTTAATTTTACAGACAGTTTTAATAAAAATAAGACAAAGCCTTTTGTATGAGATCAGCTTTAACATTCTCAATTAAGCTGAAAAGCACATTTATTTTCTTTGGGAGTAAAACATTATTTTGAACTCGTTATTTTTTTAAAAGCAGTGGATATTTACTCCTTTATTTTATTGTTCTTGCTCAAATAAAAACTTCCTTGATGATTATTTTATAAATATTGAATCTTTCTACAAGTAGTCTTTTATTTAACTTTGAATATAAAATTTCCGGAAATCCCGTTAACGATGATAAATTTTTGGAATGGATTTAAATGTATCGGTATTAATCTCTCGGTTCTATTATTACATTTTAATGTCCAGTGCTTCACAATATTGTCATTGATCTTAAAACCGTTCTTAAAAGCTTTTATTGTGATAATTAAGAAACCTTTTATATTTTAAGGACCACGAGTTTATAATTAAACATACTATTTGGCATTTATCTCGTCTATCATATTGACATTTTGGTGGTAAGTTTTGCAACTTAAACGCCGCATACATAACTAGGTACTCATCCTGCCTGACTGATCATCAAGTCACATCGGACTCGCGTGTTGAATTACGGCCCCATCTCCAGCTATGGCTGTCCTGTGCGGGATAGCCTGTGCTATCAAACTAAAGTTAACTTAAAAGTACTTTTTTATTTAAACATATTATTTAACATTAAGCTCGTTATATTTTATGAAACATTGGCCACCTTTTTATGTATGTAAAAGAATAGTTTGAATTTAATAGTTTCAAAAAAGGTTCGAAGTGGTTTCGCCAGATAGAGTTACCCTATAATGCTGTTTCGTATTAAATCAAAAACTTATTTTAGCGCAAAAGCGGGCAGGATAACTAGTGATATCGTTTACACAGGAGTAACACATAATCTATTATTACAATGTTTTTTTCCAGGTGTAGTTAGACCGCACTCAATGTGCGCCCGTCATCCGCGGGATTGTAACTTTGTATCCGCGCACCGTCTCATTACTACTAGTCCTAGTGGTTCTTGGCAGTTATTTCAATGCAATACGGGATTTTTTTTTTAACGTTGAGAGTCGAAGATATTTTAAATGATTTTTCATTATGTATCATCAAGTATTGCAAGTTCAACGCCTCATTTATAACTAGGCCTAACTTATTATCACTATTTCATATTGGGCCCAGGCTATGCTGTAAAACTAAAATAAAGAAAAACTAAAGTCCCCATAGCTATGTTGTAAAACCAAAGTACTGTTCAATGAAAACTCTCCACTGGTAACGAATTTTTCTGCATTTAAGAACGTACCTACGTATTTACAACTATACGCATTATTTTCACCCAGGCGACTTATTCAGTATGCCAGATGTCAAACTGAATGAGTCGCTTTCCACATCCTATGACCAAATTGCTTAAGGGTTCTATACTATTATCCTTCGTACCTATCCTTCACGTAAGAGTAATTTAACCATGATTATTATATTTTGAATGCATCCATTTAGCAGTTCGTTAGCCTAACGAGGCTCCAAGACAACGCGGCTTCAGCCGGATAATTATTCGCGCTCTTTATTTAGTCTTAATTGTTGTTTAATTGTGTCACTCAAATAAATGAAATCAGTTTTTGAATACTATTCAAATTGTGTGGAAATTGCGGCCGGAAACAGTGAAGATTTAAACAATCACCTTTCATGAAACAAAGTAATCTTTTGAATCTTTTCGGTGGTAGTGAGTAGGGTAATGCCTTTTCTTATAATTCATTATGTACCAAATTCATTAACGAGCTTTATCTATTCCATTAAATAAAATGCTAACATTATAACATTTTATGTAAAATGTTGCCAAGAAGACCAAATGCGCGACATTTTTTGAAATATTCAATGCTGATACGAACAATTAGTCATGCATGTCAATAATTTACGTGCCTTCCATGTCAGGGCAAGACCCGGACCTCTAAAGTAGGATCAAAGGGTCCTTTATCCAAAGGTGCAGATATAATCGTGTCACAAGTTTTCCAAACTCGCGTAAAACTTTCCACGCTCCCGCTTTACCTAGAGCCGGTGGTTGGGGACATTTTAATCACGTTAAACAAGCAGACGCTCGACGAAGGATTTTTGATGGCTCCTCGCGGACCATGATTTAGCTCTGAAACAAACTCCGTTTTCTTGGAATTTATTTCGACGCCATAAACAAGGAGACCTGCAAGTTGTTGAGCTGGAAATTAAATATCAAGCGAACCTTGTTTACACTTGTTTACAGAAAAGTCGGAATTACCAAATTTGTGGGCAGGTGATTCGCGTTGCGTTTCGTTTATAATATTCTATTCAATGGAACTTTTAAGTTTTTAACAGCCAAACTTCCAGACACTATAATAAAAAAAAAATTCTATCGGATATATCCGTCAGGGGCGGTTAAATAGCTAACTATGACTGTACAACAATAGCAGAGATGAAATCATTGTGTTTAATCTATATACAAATGGTAAACACTGGTAGGATAACGATTGCTTAAATATGGTTCTAATCGTTTTGTGTGGACTTTATGCATTTTGTAGCTAAACATATAACACTAGAGAAAATTCAAACAGATTCGAAATTCAAAATTGTGTAAGCGTAAATATGCTCATTAATTGCATTCCTTTTGTGCTTGCAACTTGCGCCACCTACGAAGAGATTCAAAGTTGTGCGTGAAGACGGCCATCCGTACTCGGCTCGCGTGGACTAAGGGCCTGTATACCCTACACAGCTCGTACCACTCGGTGGGGACGTACATATAATGAGTTAATGATGATGATGAAACATACTTTTATACGGCTGGTTGTGGTCATTTAACGTGTAAAACAAAAACATTGGCACAAAAGAAAGAATAAAAACAATTCACACAAATTTATTCTAATTAACATTGAATTCACACTTTTTAATGAACTTTATTTATTAATTATTTATTTGTGTTCTTAATTTATCCAAAACAAATATTGTAATATAAATGATTTAGATCTAAATAATCAAATTTATAATTTTTTTGATTGATTTTTAAATTATATGCCTGTTTTATATTTCACTGTGGGAACTTTACTGGTTTGTGTGCGTATTATGATAGTATTATTTTAAGTGTAATAATAATTGTATGTTTCCCAAAGCATAAAAAAAGGAAAACAACACACATATGTATGAGTGCTTACCTATACAAACGGACCTTTCTACGCACACACAAGTGTGTACGGCACGGATCGAAGCAAGAGCCCTTGGTGTTGAAGACGACATCTCAACATGTCTTTCGTTCAAGATTGCTTCTCACATGATCGTTTTAGATTATTCACATGGTAAGTACTCTGTAATTACAATCGTTAAGGATAAATGAAATTACACAGTAACTGAAACCTGATTAAAACTCTAAATGAGCTTTTAGATTGCTAAGAACGTCTTCAGACAATCTTCAAGCAAAGGACGGCTTCAGCACGCTTTGACTAAAATAATTAAATTGGTGAATTTCATTTAAAAGCTTAGAGGGCGATACCGTAAACATGTACGAGTATTATGTTTGAGGACCGATTAGTAATATTTTGTATAAGAAATTAATGGCTTAGCCAATTTTGAGTTGAAATTTCTTTGAGTAATTGTGTTTCATTTGTATGAAGTTAGTTGACAAGCGTACTGGCCGCGTGGATGAAAGCCTATGCACCCTATACGGGTAGGCTCGTGCCCTCGGTGGGGACGTTTATGAGCTGAGCTGAGAAATCTTGAAAAAATGGTCTCATGGTAAACTAATCGACCCTTTTATAATTTAATTAATTAGTTAGTTATACTCGTATATTTATAATTATCATATACCGATCTAGGCGTTCGTGACTCAATGGTGTGGACTCTTGCCTCCTTGTTGGGCTGAGGTTCAAATCCCGCCACGTACCAATGCGTTTTCAATTGACGCTCTTGCGGTGAAGGAAAACATTGTGAGAAAACCTGCGCACGCCTGCGAAGTGATTCAAGGTTGTGCGTAAAACGTCCAACCGCACTGGGCCGTGTGGACGACTAAGGTCTAAACAAAACAAAACTATACGGTAGGCTCGTGCCCTCGGTGAGGACGTTTAATGAACTGATGATGATGATATAACGTTTCGTTATTTCATCATTACTCAAGTTTCGGCATTTTACTGTGGTCAAGGCGACATGAGTGTACACGTGAATATATATTGGAATATACAAAGCATTTGTAGCTCAGTAATATTGAGCATTTCCTAGAGCACATTAGCATATTGAGAGCGGGAGCGTTGTGTGGGCTGCCCGGGGGCGGCCGTTTGGACAAGATTACTGAAGCTACTGTAACAATTAGTACGTTATTATTCTACTCGCCATGCAATTGAAGAGTATAAATAGTTAACAATTACTCAAACTCGAAAATACTGATAAATTGTTGAATCCGGAAATAAACCCTTTTTGTTTGTGGTTCACGCGATTGTGTTAAAAATAATTATGTATTCAAGAATATTTTTTCTTACGAAATAAACTAAGTCAACAAAATTATATCTAATTCGATTTTAAAAATAAACAATAATTTAATTTAATATTATATATGTCAAAGGAAACTCTAGTAACAAGATATTTTGGTATTTACTCTTGCAAATAAATTAGGATAATACGAGTACGATGCTTTGTGTACTAATAAATAAATTTGGAACCTCATTTATATCTTATTTGTTATTATGTTATGTTTATACTCCGTCCGTGCGCTTGAGTCAGAGTGGATGCATGTTTGGTTGTGTTGAATAAATAGTAAATAGTGCTCATCAATTCTAACTGTTACTGTCTGTGCAGAAAGTGTGCATCTACTGTGTTTAATTGCTGTATCAACGTGTGAAATAAATATCTTGCGTCACTTCCACCGTGTCAAACGCTCGCACGAGAACCGATCGGTAGCTATTTTAGATTCACTCTTTTGTGACGGGTCGTCTAGCTACGCGCTACGCAAATATGTGCTGTAGCATACCCTCTTCGTATGGCTACGCTCGATGCGCAATCAACGCGCATAAATACTGCTTAAGTAATTGCTAATATAATTGAAATGTCGTGGGTGACACTCAGTGGCTTCCTGTAAGGATAAAGTATTATTTATAGAACTGCATGTGTTACAAATTATTTCTCGCACATATTTCTTACAATGCCGTTGAAAACGTACACCACCAAAGTCCCAGGATAAAGCAACATCAGCAACACAAAATCAAAATCAACGTCTACATCCACTAAGTCACATCTTCGACAACGCAGGGTACTACGGAAATATAAGCTCACATAATTTATTCAACCTGTATGAGTACTGCAAATAACACACGGAATATACAATCGTAACGAAACACTAATAAGGCAAAATTAACTCATGGTTCGAACTAGTATCAGCGGGATAAATGAGTCCGATCAAAATATTGGCACGCGTAGTGTAAGCAACGCTTGCGACGCGAGAGTTACAATGAAAAACACAAGCTCACTCCAGGGATGATTCGGTCATGTCCGTGATAGCAGCGCAGAACTCAAACTGACACCATCATGGATTTCATGCGTGAAATGAAATCAGATGACTGGTGTACAAATTCTATAGAATTTATATCTCATAAATATGATGACCTATTG
>PQWD01001918.1:0-34604 GCA_019425675.1 Leucinodes orbonalis
TTGCTCATATTCCTTTACTTGGGAAGCGTTAAAGATGAAACGTGGCTTAGTTAAGTTTGTTTCTTTTATCTTAGAGTCAATATTTATTGGTAAAGTTGCTTATTATATTTACGAACAAATTCGTTTGTGGACTCGGTACTGAGTCGTCTAGGTAGGTACCACCGCAGTGCAGATAACGTCCCGTAAAATAAGTGTTTTGCACTTCTGTTTTCGGAAAGCGCACTGTCGTTACTAAATCACACGGGTATGAGAGACCTAGCATCTGTCGTCTCGAGGTTGATAGAAATAATTACTAATACTATCCTTACTACTAAGTCTGATGGCAGTGGGAAAATAAAGTGGTAATTATTGCGTCTTAGCAAGCATACTCGTAGGTCTTTGCTTGGCTTGATGGACCGATGATTTGTAAAGATCGCTTGGGGAGGCTGAATGAGGAATGGAGTACCGGATAATCAACGCGAAATGGGAGAAACTTATCTAGAATTAGACTACAAAAGGTGAGGAGAAAATAATTCAGAAGGTCAAGTTTTCAATAACTTCTCAAAAATTTTTTTGAAGTTTTAGGTTTTTAATTTATGTCTCAAGAATTAATCAATATAATATAACATTATAAGCTGTTGTTCGCTTAATCACACAAACATACAAAACGTATATATGTGCACGAAAGTGCCTTTGATATAGCTACAAAATAGTGAACCCAAAGGAGTTTCGGATTCCATTTAGCTAGTCCTCTAAACGGGAGCTTTAGCGTAATCTCCTTCCATGGGGCGATTCGTCCTGTCTGCCGAGCGCGTGATGCGAAATGGCTGAGCGAGATTCTGTGTCTAAGAGAGAGATACTAAAGGAATAAAAAACAAAACGCTTTTCAGTTTTAATGTACAGAACGAAGTAAAGGAATCAAAGCATCAATTTATTTATACGTAAAATGAATTAAATTCAATGAAAATGAATGAAATTGTTAATTGCGAAAAGTACTTAATCCTTAATTTTTCTCTCTTTTGATCAATTCGTTTTTTACTACGCAAGACGCAAGTTTTTTTTCTCGGCTCTGTTGACAGAATGTGAGCCAAATGTCAATATCTGGCCAAATTTTGACACACTTTTGATGTCAGCGAGAATCCGTCCGTATTTTTTATACGTTCAATGCAATTTTCCAATTTAAATTTTCTAAAACTCTACTTGCAGTGTTATTGATAAGTAATAATTACAATATAAATAGATAGATTAATTCAGTAAAAGTGTATTTATTACTTAGCTTGTAATTACAATTGATCACATGTCAAATAAACATTGTGCGTTAAAAATAATCAAATTATTATAAATTTCATATCACTACATAGTACACAAATGTCACTATTAAGAGGGAGGATTATGCAATCCTAAACAAACTCATTGCATCGGAGAGACAAAGCCAAAAGAGGCCCACTCCCCTGGTCCATCCACCTCAACATCTGCACCTTAAGAAGTGCATCGGTGTGGCCACATGGACATCGCTAAATGTATTAATTTTAAGTTCTAATTGTAATAATGAAGAGTAAGACTTAAAATGTAAGAGTTATTGCTACTATTATTATATAAATATAAAACAGAGAGAGAGAGAGAGTATTTATGATGTTATTTATTCCTTTATTTATATTTATTACACCTACTTTACCTAATGTAATGTAATTTATTAGTTATTTTATTCTGACTGTTATCCCATTCCCCCTTTAACCAATTCTTTTGCCCCATGCGCGGAGCACTAACATAATATTATAATAATTAAATTACAAAATAATCTTAAACTAAAAAGAGTACGGACCATGAGTCTGTAGATGTAATTTATTAATAAAAAAAAAAAAAATGTCACTTTTGTGTCCCATGTACCGCTTGAATCTTTAAAATAACGCAAATATTTTGATGCGGTTTTTTTTTAATATATAGACAGAGCAACATTGATTGAAACCAACAACCGATTTTTTTCTTTCTTTTTCTTTATTTATATGTTTAAGTGTTATAACAAGGTCTCGTGCACCCGGTAATTTTAGAAGCTATAGTGCCCTTATCCTGAAACACAGAAGATGACAATGCGATGGCACCTACTAGACGACTCAGTACCCACCTATAATGTGGAGAACTCCCTTGGCTATTTAGGACCATAGGTACCGGATACTCTGTGGTGGTGGTAATTAAGCAATGTGAAAGGGCGTTGTAATTGTACACAATACATTTAAAAAAGTATCCAAATATATTTAAAATATATAAAATATTTATATATTGACGAAATTGGCGATTGACGATTTGTTGCGGTTGAGACATCGACTGCAACACCAAGACCAAGGGTTCCGGGTTCGATCCCCGGGCATACAAACATTTATGTGCATAAACATGTCTGTTTGTAATGGTCTGGGTGTTTTCTATGTATATTTTTTTTTTGTAAATACATATGTATGTGTACATAGAAAACACCCAGACAAATACAAACAGAAATTTTTATGCATTATTTATTACAAATGTTTGTAATGCCCGGTTATCGAACCCGGAACCCTTAGTGTAGTAACCGACGTCTCGACCATTTCACCAGATGGAACGTCAACTAAACTGTATAAATATATAATATATATTTAAACGGTATACATATTTTTTCGTATATGGACCTAGGAAAGTGCGGGACCGGGATATCTAGTACAAAATGGGAGAGACCTTTGTCCAGTTCTTAACTGCAACTGAAATTGATTATGGATTTGTATGACATGCTACGTTTGGAGTGCGGGTTTTTCTGGTCTTCACTCGAAACCCCTTCGATTTTAATATTTTCGTTATTCAGCGAATACAAACAGGGTAAAATAATAAGCTCATTCCTGTACAATATGTTACGATTTTTATGGTTATGATGCATTTGATAATTATATATACCTAGGAATAGAACTATGTACTATGGACATATATTAAAAAATAAACAAAACAATCCACTAAAACGTTTCAATGTCACTCTGAAAACTATTTAACCTATGAGTTCAAATAAAAAAAGTCAGAAGAAAATAGTATGTAACAATAAAACCAGTTAAGCCTAAAAAGGTCACTGAATAATACCTCGTAGGCCGGATCAAGGTATCACGCCAAAACGGCACCAACATTACTCGTGCCTACTTCAAAACGGATATCAACGTTGTAAGCATTGGGAAGACAAATACGTCAGTTTACACGCAAATCGAATTTGAACCTTAAAGCCAGTATAGTAAGGAGACAAATGGCCAGAATCAGCGTACAAATTGGACAGCTTATCCGCAGAATCCATTGCCGATTTTCCACCGTGACGGTCGTGGACAAAATGCTGGTTGTTAGTTGACTTTGAACCTGTTTACAGCTAGATGCTTTGTCTTACCTAAGAACGCAAACAAATGCCAGCAACACATTTTTCGCTGAGACAAGCAAATAAACTTAGGACGAATGCTACACTTGGTTCAAATGAAGTGGGGGAAAATAGAATTTTTTGCATTTTTGATGTTCAGCCGACGTACAAGTATAACAGTATTATAGACAAATGTAATAAAATCACAAGGTCTTGACTGTCCAATATGATAAATTCAACATTGTAGGTCATTTTTTTAGTTTATGACCTTTTTTTCTGTAACTAATAAATAAATTATTCAAGTATTATTCATCATCTTCCGCTCATTAAACGTCCCCTCCAAGGTGCACGAGCCTACCCGTAAAGGGTGTATAGGCCTTAGTCGTCCGCGTGGGCCCAGTGCAGATTAGCCGCCTTCACGCACAACCTTTAATTATCTTCGAAGGCGTGCGCATGATTCCTCATGATATTTTCTGATCGTAAGAGCGTCAGATAAAAGTACATATAATTGCGAAAATTTGAAAATACGTTATACCTACGTGGTGGGATTCGATGAAAAAAAATTTTTGAGGTTCAGTTCAAGTATGGGGAACCCCAAAATTTTTATTTTTTCAAGTTTCTTATTAAAACCTAATAGCGGTTCACAGAATACATATACGTACAAAGTTTTAATAGTGTAGTGCTTATAGTTTCGTAGTAAAAAGGGGTTGTATTATTCGGACGGACGTACAGACAGACAGACTCGACGAATCTATAAGGTTTCCGTTTTTTGCCATTTGGCTACGGAACCCTAAAAAGAAACATCGCTGATTTAAACTTGGAAATGATGACTAAGTTGCTAACTAGCGATCTTAGTTACGAACAAAATAATATCTTATGGATCACTATTTTATAAGTATACAGACTCGTAATAATTAAAATATGTAAGTGCACTACTGTATACATACAAGGTTAAGCATCAACAAGGTGATCCGTATCTCGCTGAGTGTCTCACTCAAGAAGTGTCCGCGGCAAAAGTCTGCCCATCGCGTCAGTTGAGCAGAATTTTCATTTATAATCACGTCGCTCGCTTGATATCATAATTACATAGTAGTTTTTTTATGTTATAAGTGTACAGGACGGTCTGGACGCTCACCTGATGGTAAGTGATACGCCAGACCATGGCAGAGCGGCATTAAAGGAGACCAACAACTGATAGACAGTTATTATCCTCCATCAATGCCGCACTGCGCCCGTCACCCGAGACAACAGATGTTAGGTCTCATATACCCGGTAATTTCTCATATACACGGCAGTGTCCTCGTGCTTTTGATTTTATACTCTTTCTGTGACGCATTAAGGTAAAAATTTTAATGAAAATTACCGTTCTAAATATAATAATAACTATTTATGTGTCATAATGACGTTTCGTCGTGGTTGTGCATTTAGTTAGTTTATTGTGCAACTAAGGATCATCTCTATATTTGATGGCACATTCAGCATTCATTTTTTTCTATGAGGGAAACCCCGTACAATAGTCCCGATAAATGTGTTGAAAAAAATAAAACTAAACAAATTACAATTTCTTACATCGTATTACGACGTAAGCGCACTTATACGTAGGTAATTGCATGTACTCGTGCTCAATAATTCAAAGCACTTGTTGCTCGAGTGGCCGAGCGAGCAAGGCTCCAATTCTACTCATTTACTTGACATTACGAACATACGACACTTTACAATCTAACTGAAAATTTGGTATTCCGGTATAACTTTGATGCTAATGGTTTAAAATGGTAATTATACAGGTGAAATTATTACGAGCTATAATCAAAAATTGAAGTGCTTAATGCAATGCTAAAACTCATTTTTTATCATTTATAATGTAAAAGTCTTATATTAAATCTTTATTAGTTTCCCATGAAAACATTTCATAATAATTTAACGTAAATCGAATGGATGATAATGATTTAAGTTCACCCTGAATAGTTGAATGAATTGTCTTATAGTGTTACCAATTAAAATCTACGAAATGAGTGCAAAATTTTACTATTGAAAGCAAAGATTTAGGACATTTTAAAATTAGCAGAATTGGGGTCGAAGTCACCCGTCTATAATGCAACGTAGACCCAGCTCCTCGCTCTTATGCGATCCTGGTACGTTAATTATGTAGGCTTCGAACTTTACAAGCTATGTATTAAATGCGCCATAAGAAGTCAAGTTGAAGTTCTGAACAATTGTGGGAAAACATAAATTAAGTCAATGTAATAATTCGGTATTTTTATAGTGAAGTAACTGATATTCTTTCAGGACAGAAACGCTTAGAAAATTTTAGCTAGTGATCAATAAGTAATCTTGTATAAAGTTAAGATATATTAAAATAGACATGTTTAGTGTCATTGTTCTTATTAAATATACAAAACTAATGAGTAGGAGTATATAATAGAAGGGAGTACCTACTCATAAGTGCCTACCGTATCACCATTAAAGCATACAGATCATTAAATTTATTCTACGATCTTCATTTATTCGTAGCTTTGGCAGCCGAAGGCATTTCAATAACTAATTCTAAATACATCGACAGCGATACTGCCATGTTTTGAATCGCTGGAAGCAATATGGCAGCTTAGCACCGTCAAACTTGTAATCGCCGCCACGAATTTCGTAGTTATAATATCCGAAACTTAACGTACGCCTGCCGTGGATGTGTTAAGAAATACCTTTTAGAGTTGAGCACGTCTTTTCGACCTTATACTAAGCTTTATCATATTTTATTTTAATGAAATGTGTGGTGGTGGACTCGGTACTGAATTATCTAGGTCGGTACCACCGCTGTGCAAGATATCATCCTGTGAAATAGGAGTGTTTTTTTTTTGTATCTTTCTTTTTTTTATTGGTATTAAAAACAGCCTTAGACTACAGTTCAGTTACATAAAACGTTCTTATTTTTTTAAATTTCAGTTATCATTTATTTATGAGTGGTCCAGTCCAGTCCCCCATTTTGATACCCTAGCCTGTTAAGTATGTTACACCTGTAACATACTTACGGGCTTATATTTCGCCAGTTACCATAAGGTAGGAAAAACATTACATTTAACATTCATAACATTGAAATCATTCATTTAATTTTCAAAGGGTTTTTTAAACTCATAGGCTTATTGAAGCTCGTTTAATTGTCTATGTTTAAAATCTGCTGAAAGTATAAAAGTAAATTGTATATTGTTTATTATGAAGATTAATGTTTTATTTTGAAAATATGTTTTGTTTTGCACTTCTGTGTGTCGAGATGAGGGCACTGTAGCTAGTAAAATCACCGAGTATAAGAAACCTAACATCTGTTGTTTCGGGTGACCGGCGCAGAGCAGTGCTGACGAGATAATAACTAACTACATACTTTAAGTGATTTCCTTCAACACTGCTCCTGTCATGGTAAGGTGAGCGCACTGATCCCATTCCCTAACAATATTTAAAAAAACGTTTATATTTTCGTTTCATTATAGATTTTCCACTTGACAGTATTTTGTGCTATCTATTCTGGTTACTATCATATGTTAACGTACTATTTCTTAGCAAATGACGACAGTATATTTCTCTAACTACATATCTAATCTCAGATAACATCACGAATAACGTATCACTCTCGTCGACCTATTGCAGTCCACTTCTAAACATAGGTCTCTCTTCAAATAGGCATTTGGTGTCAGAGACCTTAGTCAACTTTCCTCACCTAGCCTCCACTGACTTCACGCACAACCTTTGAATGTCTTCGTAGGTGTGCACAGGTTTCTTTACGATGTTTCCTTTACCGTGAGAGCGTCTGATAAATGGTTCAATAACTTTGCAAAAATCGAAAACACATTGGTTCGCGACGGTATCCGAATGTGCAGCCTTTCGTTCAGTAAGCAACAGTCCACACCATTGAACCGACGCTCTTATGAATTGCATCACTGGGATAAATGTTAGATTCTTTTTATCTAAGGGATTAAAACATATTTTGCCGCATCCACACCAACTCACCGCGTAGACATCTCGGAAGGCGCGTAGTTAAAGTGTCGCCATAGTTTCGGAGTTATCGCGCACCGCAGTGTGACACTAGTTCCAGTTTTAGCCAGTTCTATTAGGCGGGTAAATAGTTGAGACTCCATACTTTGTATAACAACGGACGTGAGTGAAATTTTATGCATGAATAATTTATGACGCGGTTGCGTCGGTACGAGTAGTCGTATCATGTGGGAACCATTAATAAATGCACGCGTATTGAATATGCTATCTTGGGTTTTAAAATGGATGGAACTATGTTGAGCGGTAAAGAGCGTTGATGGCTCAATGTTGTGGACTGTTGCCTTTCGATCGGGAGGGCGCTGTTTCAAATTACGCCACATACCAATGTGTTTTCGAATATTCCAAATTATATGAAAGTTATCCGACGCTCTTACGGTGAAGGAAAACAACGTGAGGAAACTTGCGCACGCCTGTGAAGAGATTCAAAGGTTTTGCGTGAAGTCGGCCAATGCGCACTGGGCCCGCGTGGACGACTAAGGCACACCCAATACGGATAGGCTTGTGCCCCTCAGTGGAGATGTTAAGTGAGCTAATTTTTATGATATTGGTCTATCTACTTCTGTGTGAAAATGGATGATCTTATGGAAATATCCTCTTATATTCAACAGGTCTCTTAGATTGTCCCTTCTTTTAAAACGAAACAGTTATGTCGTTTCTCTTAAATATACTGTTTTATTAGGTGACAGGAGATACTGAGTCATCCAGGTCATGGCCATTTCAGAAAGAGGTTTCTGTTGTTAATTAAATTACTTAGCATATGACCTCATATGTCGTCTAGAGTGATGCCTCAGATCAATGCTGATGAAAAATGATGGGTTTCCTTCATAGATTTCCCAATACAGGAGATAGGGCAAGCCGCGTTTTTAAGTGCGACAAATGTAAGCTCAACGAGCATACACTGGCTGCCAGTTTACGCTCTGTGAGACGAGTCAAGACGCACGAATATTAGAAGAGAAATTACCGTTTTTTTCCAAAATGCCATCCTGTGCAATTGTAACATGCCATCATCGCAATGAATCAGTAAATTTACCTATAAATATAATAACTTTTCACAGGTAAGAACCGAAATGAAATTGCGACACTGGGACTACCTATAAACTTGGCGGCTTGTCCAGTCTAATTGTATATTCGGATGTCTGTGGTCACAACTTACCCGGCGAATCTATTGAGACCATAAAATTGCAAGATCTCCCTTCTACTACCGCCTTTATTCTTCGTACTGACTACTACTATTAGCTGCAGATGGCCTTTACAGTATTACCGGGCAATTAGCGAGCGCAGATGGCTCCCAGCCTTAAGAATTACACAACGAGCCTAAAGGCGTCCCTGAGTGCAACTAGAACCTCAGCTTAGGGCATTCCAGGAAACCAAAAAAGCCGCACGTAGCAAACCATACGGTGAGAAAACGTAATTTGATTAAGAATCGGCGTGCTATCAATTTATTGGTGCAGGCTTCAAAATAAGGCCAGTTTTTCCCATCCTCTTAAGCCACTGGATAATCCCTCGATCATGGATGTATAAAATAATACGGATGGAGACTTGCTGACAGCAAGAGTGTGTAAAAATTTGGCCAGTTTTTGTATCATCATCATCATCATTACAACCTAGAAAGTCTACTGCTGAACGAAGGCCTCCCCTAATGTTTTTGTATGGTGAGCAATAAATAATACATTTGACTCGCATCTGTCAACAGAGCCGTGAATAAACTGGAAAGAATATGGCTCACGTAGTTATGTCTAGTATAGAACAATTAAAACATTAAAATTAAGGTACCAAAACTATCAGAAAATAATTGTCAATTGACATAGCAGCTGTCGTTTCGATGACACATATGTGTATTTCTATAAATTACGATCCATCCGTATTTTTTATACGTCCATACTCCATGGCCGCGATTTAATCCCGGGGCAGTCACCCCGCCAATCCCCCCATGAAATCCCGCATTTAGGGCGCGAGCTCTTCACCACTAGACTGTACACAATCGGTTTTGGTGTTGATATTATAATTATTTATACACTTATATATATACCATTTTTATTATTTAAACTTAAACTTTTATCTTTGAAATAAAATCATTAAACATTAATAGGTTTTTATCAAATTTTTATATCCATCATATTAATCATAATTAGGGATTGGTGATGATTGTATTTTGCCATCACCATATATATGCCTATGTGCATAGCGCTCCAATTTCATGGGACGATATTTGGCACTGCGTTGGTACCTACCTAGAAGACTCAGTATCGTTCAATATCCCACTACCGATAGTCTATCGATAAAGCTTAACCCATCGATATTATCGACAGCCCTGCAATAGTAAAAACTATTGATACAGAAGCATACTATCAATAGGATTAATACTATCGAAGCGAATTGTCAAATTTACCATCGATATTTTCGATACTTTTGCTTCTGGCTATTGCCAAAACTATCGATTTCATCGATAGTCTTCATAATAACGAAACTATCGAAATCATAGATAATTTTCGGAATCAATTATCGATAGATCAGCAAGACTATTCATATATATTGCACTATTCCAAGAAAATATATGAATCAATGTTGTACCCACCGATGCAGCCAATCGAATCGCATTAGAGCCCTACTAGCGTACCTGTAGTTGCCCGCTGATTTGCTATTGTCCGTACGCAATAAATTTGATGATTACGGAATACCGTGTTAACGTTTAATATCCGTGATTTGTGCCGCCAGCCGGCGTTTATATTATTGGAAATTAAATTGCATAATGCGCCTGCATGATGAATATGTTTTACTCGACTGTAAATGGTTACGGTTGTTGGAGATAGTAAGGATTTTTTTTGAGGACTAAAGCTTTGTAATATGCGATAAAAATGGATGAAACAAGCTACGTTTGTATTTACGAAATAAAACGGTAACAATAACGAAAGAAAATGACAATGATAAAACTTAGTATATTTCAATTTTATTTCGTGTATTAATGGAAATACTGTTGAACATGTGATACGAGTTTGAAATATATTTGTTTCTTGCTCTTTCTTTTACCTATGTTTATGTACTTTAGTCCTTGTCTAATTTTTTGTTAGATTCAGGTATTCATTGAGAAAGACGATATAAAAGACGTGCCTATATTGCTTTATTCGAAAGGGAAAAAATAGCAGTGAATTATTATATATATTTATCTATTCATAACTTTCGTATTTCTAGTGTACCGACAAAAACATGTTTTTTTTTATAAAATGACAGAGAATTATTTATATGCCCACACTCACTCAGAACTTTTGAAAATATTTAATGAAAGGACCTCAGAATTCGTCTTTCGTAATTCCAGCGTCACTGACTTGAAGTATATCCTACCAGGCAAACTACGAATCTTGACTATTCACTGAGATCAAGGTGGAATACCAATGTGATCATGTTAAGTTTTTCTTAATAGCGAAAGCGAGTACAAAAAATCCGCGTGACGGTCTTTTAGAGGAGGCATGTGATTGGCGACGTAAATTGAATTTTACCAATAATGTAAATCAAACAGGTATTTTTCTATAGAACCGCGGATTCAAAACGTGCAAATTATTTAAGAAATTTACTTTTCTCCTTATATATTCAGCAAGAAAATGAAATCCCATTTTCATTTTAGGATTTTCAGTCACGTTTTGCGGAGTTAATTGTTTAGCGCGTCCAAATCCGACGTTCTAAAAACAAAGAGCAGGGTGGACCGATAAAAAACCTCTTACCAATTGACGATATCTTGAATAAAAAACATAAGGTAATCTCAACTGTGGAGGCATTGTTAAGGCGAGGCAAAGAAAACGAATTTATTACGAACACAAAGGCAAGATAAGCCTCAGGCGAAAACAATTCGAGATACGAGTGAGATAAGCGAGAGGTTTTTTCGCCAGGATTTCGCGAATCGCGAATTTATCGCAAGACACTGAGCGTAATCGTGGAGCAGCGAGGCTCACGATGATAACTCTGATTAGTTTATTTACTGTGCTTGGACTTTTAACTTTGGATACTAGGACGCTTTTATTAAAAACTTTCAAACGCTACAATAGTAATTCACACTTTTAAAGCAAAGGCAAGTCGTGAATCTTCTGTCACATTGAGTGACAGTTGCATAGGCCATCTAACCAATTCGGTGCTATATGGTGGTATGCACAAAAAGACGAGTTACCTGGGGATTACCGCCAACTCATAAAACAGTATTACTATAATGATACAGCATTTTTGTAACAGAAAATGTGAAGTACTATTATTGTAATACTGTTAGGGATCACGGTGACCTCCTTTGATGGATCCCCTAAATAGTCTACCCCCTAACCCCTCAAAATGAGAGTAAATTAGGTAAGGGGATGGAGAACTTTCAAGCCACTGGTAATTTCATTTCATCGAAGAAATAACGCGCGCTTTGCTTCATGCCCCAGTTTTCTGTATGTTTATAGTATCACTCAAGCTGTCCCATTCATGCCAAAGCATGGTTCTCCCACTATTGTGTGATTATGTTACAAGAATATTTCTTATGTTACCAAGTATACGGGACGATCAGGACGCTCACCTAATAGTAATTGATACGCGTGGCCATGCCAGAGCGGTATTGATTGAGACCATCAACTCATCATCATCATTAGGTCATTATACATCCCTACCGCGGGCCCAGTGCGGATTGGCCGACTTCACACACAAACACAGAAGTGCAAAAACTTGACGACTCAGTACCGAGTCTATCTAAAGCCTATCTATATTACATTGTTCTTGAATACTGTGAACCGTCGTGAACATAGTGGCGTTAGTTAAATTAATATATAGTTGCGAACAGACTCGCTGAGTGATATGAAGTTGGCCGGCACAGTTAGCCGCGGGCCGGGGCTGGTCAGCAAGTTTTCTTGTTAAGCGACTCCGACTTTTAACAACCTCCTCGCGATTATGGATGCCTGGTAATTGCGTGAGAGCTTCGCGAATATATAGTCATGTGCCTTTTAAAATAGAAATAATTACTAATAAAATGTAAACAAAGTCGTAGGTATTTAAGTTAATATGAACATGTAAGAAGAATAAAAAAAATTAAAAATGTAGGTTTTTTTCGAATGAATCAAATAAAATAATTTGCTAAAGTAACTTATTTATTGGGTTGCGTTTATAAAACTTAATTCCAACAGCTTTCCAAGTTTTTCTTAAGGCAGTTTAGTTTAAAATGGTTATATAACTTCCAAATAACTCTTCAATTCTTGAACAATGTCGCATTAGTAGTTAGTTTTTTTTTAATTGAAGTATTGAACCCATTAAAACAAGCGTCCATTAATGAAAAGCTTTCATGTGTATAAATGACTTGAGATTGCCTAACTGACAAAAATATGAAAAAACCATATCACAATTTAGAAATCAGACTGCTGCAACAAATATTTGGAGTATCAATTACCAACAGCTATTTAGTGTGATAATTTCCAACTTTTAATTCTCACTCATACTCTCAATTATATTCTCAAAGGCAGCAGCGTATAAATTACAAAGCCAAGAAGTCGGTGCTCGACCAAAACAATGCCTTTTACAGTCAAATTAAACCGCAACTGTATCAGAGTCCACTAAGTATAATTACTCCAACGGTCTTAATAGAGAATAGCCTATTCAATATTCCCAAAGAAAACTTAGGCCGGTGTTTGAAATCCGTGTCACGGGCGGTATTCAAAGCGCACTGCAAGCCATCAATCTTGCGCACTTGGTCCATGGTCCGAAATTACAAGCGAACTTACAAGTCATTAACTAACAGTTGTAAAGCTTGCGCCCGGGATAATCCTGTTTGGCGGATTTCAATCAGTCAATGGTTATTTATTATCAAACTTCAGGCATAGTTGTTAAATTATAATCTAGAAACTAGCATCACTTTGGAGAATGATCCACGAGAATGAATAAGAAGTGCACCAAGTTTTGGTGCCAACAATGTTAAAGCCAAATTGAAAAAATATTTGCTAAAATGATCGACAGGCAGATAAATGTCTTTGTTGCAAAAAATAGAAAACATACAGCAATAATTACAAATTTAAGTTTTTGAGCTATCTCTTTCAGTCGATTGTCTGACCTCATAAACAAAGTAAGAGCAACATTTTCCATAGATTTTATCATGAATAGAAAAAAACCCATTTATTGACCTTAAACAAGAATGCACACAAATACAGAAGTGTATTAATTACATTGTCCGATAATACAGTTGAATAAAGCAAGAAGGAAAAGGTTACAAATTTAGTTATATAAAAATAACAAAAAAATAATAATTATAAATAATATATACGGCCAAAAGATCCTGCCTCAGCTGCTGTGACGCTGTACGGCGGATCAGCTATATATGCATATTTGAATAAATTCTAAACTAGCTCTTGCCCATGGCTGCGCTCGCTTTAAATTTGGGATAACAAACATGGTTCATCTTTTGTGGTCACAAAAACAGAATGTTTTTTTACGCTGCTGTAAATGATAAATGATGATGATGATGCTGTAATGTCTCATGTACAATTTTCCCACCTCTTAGGGCTTTGGGAGAGTCGACTTCCGAAAAAAAAATAGTTACATATAGTCCACATACCGTTTAGCCGTTTAATCGTGAAACCGTAACAAACATACAGACACATATAGTTTATTTCGCATTAAAATTTATTATTAATATTAAGATTACTTTTATAATATCCGAATAGTAATTGAAAGATCGATTGATATATATTTATGAGGATAGCAATAGTATACTTAACCAATAAGCACAAGAAAAGAACATACAGCATAGTAAAGCATTCCGATTTGTGCCGACTAAAACAATGACAAAACAGGACGTACCCATATTCCGAACATTAGGCGAAGCTAATTGAATCCACTGGTGTTTGACACCAAAGCTGACAAGTTAAGGATAATTCTTAGAGTGAGCACAAAACTTTATGAATTGGCTTGGGTTAAGTTCTAAACTACATTTTGGAGTAACGCACATTCAATTACCATGATTCACATATTTTATTATTGGCTGTTTACTGAGAAACCAAGTTTAATCTAAACAAACAAAAATTATATAATCGAATTCTAAATGTGAAGATCAGCAGAAGACCAACACCGACATAGTCACTCGCATTACCAGGCTGAAGTGGCAAAGGACAGGGCACATAGTCCGAAGAACCGGCGGAATGTTGGGGCCGAAAGGTTCTCGTAGCGTGGGACAGCCGCCCACAAGATGGACAGATGACCTGAGGAAGGTTGCGGGTGACCGATGGATGCAATTAGCTGGAGTGGAAGTTATTGAGGGAGGCCTATTTTCAGCAGTGAACGTCATGTGGCTGATATGGTGATGATTATGATGAAACAAAAATTGGCCAAGTGCGAGTCGGACTCGCCAATGGAGGGTTCCGCAGCAGCAAGTAACATAAAATAAATTTTGTTTTCATAGGTACTACAGATTTATTACGAGAAAATAGTGGTTCACCGGTTATGTATGACGTCTAAAAAAACTACTGGCTGAGAATTACGGGCGGACAGACAGACAAACAGACTCATAACGAATCTTTAAGGGTTCCGTTTTTGAATCACTTACCATACCATACTAATAATCTCTTTGCACGTCACTGACTACAAATAAACCTACAACAAGGTATTAAGACTATATTATATCTACTACAAACTAGTATCATTAAATTTTTATCCTAGCGACTGGACGTTTATAAGTGATGGTCAGTATTATCCTACGACAACAGCAATATGTCCAGTGCATGAAGAGCCGGAGTTATGTGGTCATTTGTCCACCGCAACTTGAAGCGGAAAATCCGAGCGCTTGAAGCTATTGTTTTACGTCTTATTTTGAGATTTATTACATTTTAAAGTGCATAGTAACTAGGATTATTCATTGAAGTATTAAGCTTCACTGGAGGTTTCGTATCTTTATTTTATTTAAGCAATTTTCTTATGTATTTTAAATTTTACTCTTCTTACTACTGATTTCGGTCAAATGAACAATTTGCGAAAATGTAGGCGTAAAACGTAAATCGTACGAAAGTTTATAAATTTCCTAGGAAATATGTTACATTTGCGGTGTTTGTTATTTTCCAGTAAAATTATAAAAAAGGAATCTCTTCGTATGCGTGCCCTGACGATGTTTTCCTTCACCGTAAGAGCGTCGGATAAACGTACAAATAATTTCTAAAATCCGAAAATACATTGGACGGAAGACAACAGCCCACACCAATAAGCCACCGACGTTCTTTATAAAGTATCGTCACCCTTTCACCATAGGTTATCAAGGCGAACTGCTAAATTTCATCCGTTTGTAGTTGACGTTCCCCGCATTCGGACTAAGCGTTTTGCGTCTTCTTTCATTATGCGTACAGCTAGGGAATGGAATGACCTCCCTGCGTTTGTGTTTCCGGCCACTTACAACCTCGTGGCATTCAAAAAACGAGTGAATAGGCTTTTTCTGGGCAAGCTCGCTCCATCTTAGAGCACGTCTCTTCCCATAGGATAGTCTGTGCTCAAGAGTAAGCCCAACAGATATAAAAAAAATAGTAATCATCGATATTTATAAATATGAAATGCTTAATTACTGTATGACAACTAAAGGTAAAAGTATAATTTTCTTTTATTGTACATTTGATTTCCAAACAATCTCTTCAATCCAATCGACGAAGCTCGATACCCTTGTATATATACCGGGAAGGTTAGGCAGCGCGCACCCAATGCCGAATGACGTCACTCCTATGACGTAGTGCATCTGCCCTTGCTTATCTGATGGCAATGGTATTTTAGTCTGTAGAGGACCTCCTGAATCTCCCTGGAAAATCAAACAAATATCTTTATTTTTTTTTATCCCTCAAATTTTTGCTCTATGAGAAAGCCAGTGCAGTGGTACGTTGAATAAATAAAAATACTTTTGTGAGCTTAGTAACTTTAACAATAATCCCGAAACGTGTACTTTTGGTAGCACTTTTATTCCTCGTCCTGGCAACGTGAAAATTTTGGCAGAATTATAAATAAAAAAAATATGAAAACTGAACTTCAAAATGAGGAGGTACCTGACAAGCATCAACACCTCCAGCCAACTTTCCAGCACAGAGCTGGTCATCATGCATGCCGCACCAGTGTCTGTTACAGGACGGCTTCAGGAGTCTGTCGCAGACTTCGGAGTCGATGACGTCGACTACGGCTGCTTGAAGCTCCGGAGATGTCGTTCGACCCACTGCAAAACAAAGAATCATTATCATCAGCACATACCTCTGAGCCTACCTTTATAGGGTGTGTATGCCTCAGTCATTCACGCGTGCTCAGTGCGAATAGGCAGACTCCACGCACAATTTTATAATTTCTTCAAAGGCGAGCGCAGGTTTCGTCACGATGTTTTCTTTCACCGTATTCATAGTCATATTGATACAGGATGAAATAAGTTAATTGGCATTTTTTCAAAATCACACCTACTCGTGATTCAAAGTACATCAGCCAAATATGAGGCAAATCTTATTATCCAACGCTATTACGGTGAAGGAAAACATCGCGAGAAAACCTTAATGCGCGCCTGCGAAGTGATTCAAAGGTTGTGTCCAATCCGCACTGGGCCCGCGTGGTCGACTAATGCCTAATCACCCTATACGGGTAGGCTCGTGCCTCCGGTGGGGACGTTTAATGAGCTGATGATGATGATTGTCACTAGGTGGTAAACTCGATACTGAGTCGTCTAGGTAGGTGCCACCGCAGTGTCAGATATCGTCCCGTGAAACAGGAGTGTTAAGCACTTTTGTGTTTCGGGATGAGGGCACTGTAGCTACTAAAATTACCTGGTATAAGACCTAACATCTGATGTCTCTTGCGGCACAGTGCGGCATCGATGGAGAATAATAACTGTCCATCAGTTGTTGGCTTCCTTCAATGCCGCTCTGTCATTATCAGGCGTAAGCGTCCTGACCATTCTCCACACTTTGGAACATAAAAAAATGCAAAATAATATTTTATTGCATAACCTTGCAATAAAATCTTATTTTCCATTATCTGTTTAATAAAAATCGTTTAACGTCTGTCTGCATAACAAATTGCCGTTTTATTTGACGACACTCATACACGTACGTGTAAATGGTTAAACAATGAAACATTAAGTGTCATTAACAGCGCATAAAGTCTACGATAATCTGTTCACGAGGATCTGGGTGCGGAATGGGAATTCTGTCGAACGTTATACGTGTGGAGCAATTGTGCTTGCTTCTTTACAAAACGGGAAGCTCTTATTTCTATATTTAATAACTCATCGTCTTTAAAATGTATTTACACATTTTTCAGATTTCATATTTATAAGATTTTTTAAAATAGTAACTATTATTTTTGTATTATAATATAAATAAATATCACTGACATTCACACAGCGCCATCTATATTTATTATTTCATATATTACCTGTTTCAACAACTCCCACCCGGTAAGTGTTGCTTGTTTGCCCACCAGTTCTTCGTCAGGGCCCGCCATATGCAAGCTGGTTGGATGAATCTGTCGAAGACCAGCTCCTCGTCTAACTCCACCAGAGCTATGTCGAAATACTTCTTCGGGGCTTTGTACTCTGGATGGTCGATTATGCGGACGATGTTTCGATCAATTGGAAACATGTTGTTGGCGTACTAGAAACATGGTGACACATGAATAAATTATTTTTATGTTATAGATTAATCGAAAAATTTTATTTTCCACAAGGCTTAGTTTTCTTTTGTTTAAAATGTATTGATTTATCTTTACTAATACTCGCACAGTAAAGAGGAATTATTGTTTGTTTGGAACTACTACCTAAAGGACATATTTCTAAAATGAGTGATGTAAAAAAAAATACGTATCCTAACTAAAACTCTTAATATCTGCCTTCATCGAGACGTGCTGATAGTTAAAATATAAAATTGATGAGAAAATGCTGATCTCTTTTCCTCCGTCAGCTTGTATATTGCCCCAAAGTTTTCTTTGTTTTTTTTTGTAAAATGCACCCTTTTGTAATTGAACATGACTTGCGAGCGGATTTTTTGCACGTTTACTGTAGTAACGACATCGTTAAAACCGTATTGGATGTTTATGACGTGATTAATTATATTCCAGGTCTAACTATTTCGTGAAACAGGCTGAAAAAGATGAATTTATTTCAAAGGTGCATTTTTATCTCATGATTCATTGTGATAAGTTTTAATGTTATATTAACCCATTACGAAATACAACAATCCATATAGAGATACTGACGTATGAATTAATTAGGCTTCATCACATCTGCTCATTTTACGACCCCACCGAAGGGCACGAGCTTTCCCGTTAGGGGTACGCATTCTTTGTTCCACGCGGGCCAAGTGCGATTAGACGACTACAGCACAACCTTTAAATATCTACGTAGGCGTGCGCAGCTTTACTCGTGGTGTTTTCTTTCACCGTAAGAGCATCGGATAAACGTACATATTATTTCGAATATTCGAGAAGACATACACGGCGTTATTTGAACCTGCACATTCAGATCGGATGGCAAGAGTCTACAACCATAAGCTGGCGACGCTCCCAGATATATTTTATAATTAAATATATACTAACGTTGTCTATAATGTTCTTTGTCCCCAAGACGGACAATTTTAGGTACTAGTCTGCAATGGTTGTATCTCTCGTGGAAGCTTTAGAGCAATGGGCAGCGGACAGCACGAACTTTTTGCTGATAAGCGAGCCACCCACTTGAAAATCCAGGTGCCGACAGCCTCCGCTTCCAACCTATGGCGCCCTGGTACATTTTAGAAAATAAATGAATTATTAAAAATTTATATTCTAAATATTGAAACAAATAAGATGTATTTATATGACATAGGTAAGTAAGGTATGCTATTGGTCTCTCTTAGGGATATGATCAGAAATTATTTAATCCGTATGAGAACTAAAGTTACTAACAATGGCGCTGTGTGAATGTCAGTGAATATTTATTATTTTATTTATCTTATTTACAACGAACTTAATGTTCATATTTACATATGCGGGAATTCACCAGGAAGCGTCATTCGCGCCTACAGAAAAGTTGGGTTTAGGTCTATTTCTTCCTATTGTGTGTTAACCTGTACTCAAAACTACAAGAAAAAGTACTTTTAGTGCATTACAAGTATAAATACATAACATAGGAACCTTAATAATTAAATGAAACATTGAAATCAATTAGCACAAACAATCATCCAAAAGGCAACGGAGAAGAGAAATGAATAATTATACGAACAAATACGAACATGCTTGGTCTTTCTTTGCTTGGTCTTCACGGGCTTTTGTATCATAAATGTACTCGAAACATTCTGAAAAATAATAACAAATGGTGTAAGTACAACCGGGGATATTAATTATTTTTCTTTTAATTGAAATATTCATTTAAAAATTACTCAAACAGAAATAGTGAGTGTAGTATCTTCGTAACTATAACAAGTGCACTAATATAAATTGTTATGATTTCCAAATATTTCATATTTCCGTTACTAACAAGTACTCACGTGTGTTGAAGTTAAGAAGGGATAACAATAGAAAATTCATTGTTTCTTGCTAATTAGCCGAGCAGTTAGTTATTGAACTTTATAATGTAAAAAGGTGAAATCGAGAATATTGCCATTTTTTAAAATAAGAACTTACTCGTGATTTAAAGTACATCCCCTGAGTATGAGGCAAAGCAAATAAAAAAAAAATATTGATAAATTATGCATTTTTTTTTGTTTAATAGAGGGGTTAGGCTGGTACACAGAGCGCGGTGTGGCAGAGGGTGGGGTGGGCGCACTGAATAAACTAGAACGAGTGATTCGATAATTTATTTATTTATAACCTGAATGACAAAGCAATATGGTTCCCATAAAAATATTCCATAATATGAGTACAATAATAAATATAATGGAAACCAATAATTCAAAATTCACACTGTATAGCTTTCAAAATTCACTATACAGTGTGTATAGTGAAAAACAGTATCTTAAATACTTTAACATCATAAGATATATTGGATTGATACTAACTCACTTCACTAATTCGTCTTCCCAGTGCACTGAAATCTGGTACCACCTTCACTGGAGTGGCAGGGGTTAATCTCTGTCGTATTTTGACTGTTATCAGTCAGATTTTGTGGGCTTCTCTAAAATGTAACATTAATTCATATTTATATATAGGAAGTTTTTTTTACAAAGTTTCGATTTTTGTTCAATGGGTTAAAATACGAGGCGAAAAAGATAAACCAATGAATTCGATAAGTTAGCGGATAGCCGATGGTTTTCAATTGCTTTGAAGTCCGCTGTGAATATTTTTGTGGAAACCTTCATTCAGAGGGCACATTATAAGAATTCCTTTTATCAATCCCTGTGCGAAATTATATTCTTGTATTGTAATTTTGTATATTGAATTCTTATGTGTAAAGCTATATTAAGAATCACATTAAAATCTATTTAGTAGTCCTTAGGCAAGGTAATCATACATCCATACATCGAAACCTTTATAATGTTAGTGATGAGACTCAAGAGTTTCAAGTTTAAAACTTACATTAGAGTCGTCAACGTTAGCATAGCCCCAACTCCATCGATCGGCATCTTGCTATAACAAAAAACAGATTAATTAGGTTTTGCTAAGAAAGACTTTCAGACTTCTTTAAAGAGAATAGTCATTTTTTTTCTAAAATATCAGTGAGTAATGAGTTAATAATAATTATTATTATTCTAACAAATTAATAATTTTAATTGCACTAGTTTTTGCGCTAATAAGATCATTATTAGAGATGCAACGATACCGATACGATAATCGTATATCGGCGATTATCGCAAACTTAACTGATCATTCGTTATCGTAAATTTTACGATACGATATTTTTTTTTTTCAAAAAATAAGTGATAAAAGAAACCGAATTATGGGAAAAAACTTAAAAATGTTGTGTTTTCTGCATAAGACTTTCATCATCATCATCATCAGCTCATTAAACGTCCCCACCGAGGGGCACGAGCCTACCCGTATAGGGTGATTAGTGCGGATTGGATGACTTCACACACAACCTTCGAATCTCTTCGCAGGCGTGCATGAAGGTTTCCTCACGATGTTTTCCTTCACCGTAAGAGCGTCGGATAACGTACATATATTTTTCGAAAATTCGAAAATACATTGGTACGTGTCGGGATTTGAACCTCAGCCCTCCCGGTAGGAAGGCGACAGTCCACACCACTGAGCCACCGACGCTCTACATCATAAGACTTTGCCAGTAGTAAATTACGACTACAATTAATTAATACTCAGTAAATGTAACATAGATTAGCAAGTTTAAGTGGCAGTGGGCACATAGTGCGTTGAACCAATGGCCGATGGGGCGGAAAGGTTCTCGAGTGTCGTCCGCGTAACGGAAAGTGAAGCGTAGGCCGACCCCTAACCAGATGGACGGATGATCTGGTTAAGGTGGCGGGTAGCAGATGGATGTCAATTGCAAGGGATCGGTCCGCGTGGAAATCATTAAACGAATAGCCATAGAATAGGAGGCATAAAACGAAAGGCCTCCCCGGCCTTCGTTCAGCAGTGGACATTATTAGGCTGTAATGATGATGATGATGAAATGAACCAATTTAAAATATGATTTAATCATGAAAATTGATAAATAAAATAAAATATAATAAGTCCAATAAGATCCAATAAGTTCATCAAAATGGTATTAATTAAACCTTTGACTGCCAATGACGCCTTAAGGCGCCAGACACAATAGATTTTCTATTGTGTCTGGATTACCGGGGTCCAATGGGTTAAACGTATATCGTTGTTCGTTATCATATTGGCCATTACGATGTTTTCGTCATTCGTATTGGTATCGTAATAACCGTATTGTTGCATCGCTAATCATTATTGTGTCTCAAAATATAATTTTGTATTCATACGATCTGTTATGATATTTTATGATAGTTTTTTATTGGTAATACCATAAAGTAGGAATGGAACGGTAAAGGAAAACATCGTGAGGAAACCTGCGCACGCCTACGCAGAGATTCAAAGGTTGTTAAGATGAGCTGCTTTATGAACACCATTAGACAATTCATTCTACTATGCAATTACCGTTTTTTGTCATTAACTTTAACCGTTGTACTGGAATACAGAAAATAATTTTAATATTGTTGCTCTGTAACACGAGATCCGTTTTTTATGTTATGTTGTGTACATAACATATAAAGAAAAGACGGAGTATCACTAATACTAAAATGTGTCGCCGAAGCGACAGCTTCTGTCAATGTCATTTTAATAAATAAATTAAGTTTAATGTTATAAACTAGACATATGTAACTGAATTGTTCTTCTACTTTCACGAAAAATCATTCATGTTTTTTTTTCTTTTGATCACTTTGGTTTTTACTACGCAAGGCATGTTCTGTTTATCTGTTGTTTAGTATCCATATTACAGGCTTGTAACTTTACAGGCATAAAACTTGTAACTTTTCTTAAGATGCATCCTCGATCACTGTTTATAAACTTTGTACCTTTTTGCTATGGTTCAGATTATAAGGTCTGCTTTACTTGCTTTGAAAAGACTAAAGGCCTCAAAGTAAATAAATTACATTTGACAAGATAAGGGTTTTTATGTGCAGTTGTATAGAATCGAATTTGCAATGCACTACGACTAGAAATCTGTTACAGGAAAATGTTAAGTCTAAAATACAATAAACTGAGTTATGAGTAATTACTGGCTTCGTGAGGGACTTATTAACTAAACAAGGTGATTCCCCAGTACAGGGTAGTGCTGTCAAATTTATTTTTAGTTTAAAATAACTATGAACTACGCTAACGAACTAAAATGCAATCCAGTAGGTTGATTGATGATGTGATGGGTCTCGAATTGATTATCTTAATGTTGGTTTGGCTTCCTCAGTTTTCCGGGATAATGGGTGACAAGCAAAACAATATATGGGATACTGTGATTTAACATCTTAATGCCACAAGTTAAAGCTATACGAGAGTGATATTTACCACTTGCTTAGCAAGCTTACTCGGCCTGCTTGATTGCCAACTTAATCATTAAGAAGATTTTTTTGTAATTTAAATATGGAACGTTACAAACATTTTAATTATTCTAGTTTTCATACGTAAGGCACTTTTAAAAAAATAAAAAACATTCCATTTATTTTAAAAAGGTGGTTAGTGCATTCTGCTGCAAAAAACGCGTTTTCATCATTCAAATATGGAGCATTCCAATTATTTAAAAAAGCGATGCAAATAATTTTGCACAGGTCACAAAGTTATTTAATAAAACGTTCACAATTCAGCATACAAGGATAATGCAGCAAATGTTATAGGACACATTAGGTACATTCCCGAATTCCGCATTATTCTGTGCGGGCGGAGTGCCAGCCAGATAGCACGCGTAATTTATGTTAATTTTTAGATACCATGCCATATATTACAGCTGTTATTTAGGTACTTGCGAATGTTGCATCTATAAAATTTTGTATATGAAATAATATTTATACCTTTATATTTATTTTTTATTCATCAAGTAAAAGTTTTATCAGATCGTTTACTAGGAAGGTGTTAATTTTTCTACTCAACATTCCTCGTCTGCTGTTTGACAAAGCCCTTCTTTAATTACATTATGTTATGGAGAAAAAACTTCCGTTTTTTATTTGAAAATTATAATTATTTCTTATTATAATAATAAAAATAACTATCTTTTATTACTCAATAAGGTTTACAATCTTGTGGTGAGACAGCTACTGTTATTGAATACGTGTCGGAGTGTCTTGCACTGGCCAGTCAAAATCAGCCAAATGATTTTTAGCTAAACCATTTCAATAATTGCATAGAATTGTGAAGGAAGGCCTGTTCTATGCAGTGGGATGTTCAAGACAATCAGGATTATCATGCTATATTCTCTCTTAATTGTTGTCCCTTATCCGCCTTACGGCACCTGCTGGAACATAGGGATGGTGAGAATTATATTCTAGTCAACCGTCCCCACAAGGCATCTCTCTTCAACCCATCGCAGTCCACTGCTGGACATAGGTATCCCCCATTTTGCGCCAGATATCCCAGTCCAACGATTTTCTCAACCGGCCTCCACTAGCGACCTTTCGCGGTATATGCGGCCGGAGGGCGTCCTACGCTACGCTTGCCAAGACGCGGTCTCCACTCCAGAACTTGACTGCTCCAACGGCCATCGGTTCTGCGACATACGTAACTCGCTCCACTGCCACCACTCATGGCATGCCATAACTTAAATACACTCGCTCAAAACTTAAAAAAGCTGCCTTATATTACAAAAATAATGGAATTACTATTGCAAATTAAGACATTATATCAAGCAATCAACGGGCATACCAGAGTATTGAAACATTTAACCGAACACACTGGGCACTGTTGAATTTATTAATTACATGTGAACCCTTCATTAATACACTCCGACCCAGAAGAGATTGATCGCATCGGGTAAGGCTCATTTTCAATTTGATCGTCAAATATTGACGCGTAAGGATTACATTGGTTTGCAGATAAATCGCTGTCCTGATTTTAGAACTGTCTCAGTGTCTAGTTAAAAAAATGAATTATTTTTTCATTAAAACCTTGCTAGAATAACGCGGCGCGAAATGGTGCCCAGCCCAGTGCGGATTCACTACCGACTTCATGCACAGCTTTTGAATCTCTTCGTAGGTGTTCACGTGCGAAAACATCGTGAGGAAACCTTCCTTATATGATGTTTCTCTTCACCATTAAAGCATAGGATAAACGCACATAGTAAAATTTATTTAATCGATAATTCAAAATTAAACTTTTAACCTTAATAACTACCTAACTACTGAAACGTATTCTTATTGTAACGGTTCAGATTCGTTTACATTAACGTTAAAATAATCCACAATGAAAGTTTAGAAAAAATGTTCATCAATAGTACTTTTGGCATAGTTCCAGTTAAAATTTTATCATTTGCATCATTATTTTCGCTGTCTAATTGGAACTGGAAAGGGAGAGAAATTGTTAATGGATGCAATTTGGGCGATATTTTAGTAAATGTAACGGAAACTCTAATAGATTTTCGGTTATTAATTTGATAACTAGGAACTATTGCAATGTGCAATAATTAATGTTTGCTTGAAATAATAGCTACAGTTTAATATAATATCTCGAAGTTATTAGATAGTAAACTTTGTTAGTTACTAACTAGTTGAACTGCCTCCGTGTCTAGTAGACCCATGTTCGGCTGCGCAACCTGGAGCTCGTGGGTTGGAATCCGACGTAGAAAACGCCACTGTACGAATTTTCTAGCTTAGTTAGTCTGATTCTCTAAAAAATTATTTTTGCATGTTTTCTTGGATCATCTTGACGTTGTTCAGATGTTATTATATGTTGTTCGTATTTATTTGAATAAATTTGAATTATTGACATGAACCTGTTGAGATAACAATGAATTGATTTTTGTTAAGATATTATTGTTAGATGTTACCGTATAGAAATTATTGACATATTAAACTGTTCCGATGTGTTGGGTTTAAAAACACAGTCTCCATGTAATAGGCAGTTAAATTACTGGATACAGTGACCTTTTTTACATGATAGGGTTGAATCTACACTCTGGTATTGGTGTGATGGGTGTTTTACTAGTATTAGAGACATTTGCCACTTTCTCATACTATTAAGTAGCATTACAAATCTGTGTGCTTAATTTCTATTTCTTATTTCACAAAAATAGTTATTTGTTTTCTTAGTAACAATTTTATTTAAAAATACTGCAACTGTTACTTACTCTCTTAGTTCTCTCATTGGATGCCAGTTCATTTTCAATAATTTGATCTTTGCACAAAACTGAAACAAAACATTTGAGTTTCTACACAAATTTGCTCGTAACTTAAAATATTTCAAATAAATCTTACTTTAAAGTCCCCGATACCTTTATGATTAGTCGAAAATATAATCCACGTTACTTTCATGATTTTTTATACCATAAATTGAACGAGACGATGATATGCCTGGAAATCACAAACGCAGTGTCGAAGGAAATTATCAATAGTTGTCATTATTTTCCGTCAACGCTGCCCTACGCCCGTCACCCGAGTAACTTTACTCTTAACTCTCGTACCCGGTATTTTACTGTTTATCGTCCTCCGCTACTGCTCTTACCAAATGCGCTACCATGGACTATTGAACCATTAGCTCTCTCTTCTCTCTCTTCAACCCTTCGCAGTCTACTGCTGGACATCTCCCCCATTTTGCGGCAAATATCCCATTATTTAATTAGCTATTCGAAGCACGATTGCCTCATACAAAATATTTTAATCGTGAACTTGACTGCCCTAAATCTTTAAGTTTTTTAAAACAGTTAAAAAAACTGAAATCGACATAAAATGCGCTTAAAGAAATAAGGTTAGCATAATTTCTAAGCGACACTCTGTATTATTTAATTAGTGAAAACTGTTTTGGCTACTGTTTTTGTTAACTGTTTTGTTTAAATGTTCTACAAAGTGCTGTTGGTTTTCCAAATAAATAAATAAATACGTAGCAGTTTTGTTAACTTAATCAGGTTCAGAAATGTTCCTATCATATCGTTATAGTTAATGTAAGAACATAATAATAATAATGTTTATTTCATAAAAAACAGTACAGTATATTATTTGAACTGCTCTCACATAATATGATAATTTATATGTAATTAGCGCGGTCATTCAACCAATCTAAGCGTCTGTAAGTCAAATAATAACAAAAACAGTAATACCTTTCACAAATATGCACAATAACACAACACTCTTCATGTTAACACACAATGCACGAGTCCACAACTGATTTCGTTTAACTCACTTGTTAAAGATAAAAACAATCGGTAAAGTCCCCACGACGTGTCATTCACCGATGAACTACAACTCGAATGTGAACTTGCAAAACCGGTTTCTTAACCATAAATAGGGAATAATGATGCTAAAATGTAGCGATATTTAGTAACCATATTTTGCGTCATTTGGAAATGAACTGAGTTTTCGAAAGTCTGCAAAACAGTTGAATTAATTTGATTAAAAGGTTATCTATTTTAATAACAAATTTTTTGATCACAAATCAACTTGGTATGATAAAAGAAGTAGTCGGTCTGATGTGCTGTATATTTTGTGTTTAAAGTCGTATAAAAATAATATACTATTTTCTTCTTTATGTTTACGTTCAAAACATCTGTATACTTTTTTTTAAAAGGAACAAATCGTTTTTGATTGCGCATTGTCAGAAAACCAGCACAATCGTGTAAGAGTTTGTAGAATTGACCACTTAATAATTTCACGGAGAAAAAACACTGTATCATATTAGTACATAGAGAGGATACTTTGATAAATATATGTTTTTTTCGAAATATCATTTATGTATTATTATATTTACTCCCAAATTGTTTGGTCTTTGATGTTTGTATACGATTGTATAAACTCTCTTTGTAATGTATTATTTATTTAGTGTTCCTATTTTATATATAATTGAAGTCCTATTCAGTATATAAATATAATTTCTGAATGTCTGGAAATTTCATCTTTTGTTAAATCTAGCTACTGTCTATGTATCGTTACGAGGAAATGCTATCATGTAGCGTAATGCACTTATAACAAGAATTGTAAGGGTGTTCGATTTAAACATCGCCGACCGAGGCACATATTACTCGACCCAGATGACACTATCACAGAGGCCATCGCGCCTTACACTCACACTCAGCACACTGTACATCGTACACGAACACTAGGACACCGCATCCGCCGGCGGACGCGTGATTCCCAATCCTCACAGCGTCTCACTCCGTCATATTCCTCCCTCGTCCGAGGGACGGCACTAAGTCGAGTTCAAGCCCTAGTGGGCGCCTGTATGCCGTCCTTGTTCTCGTACTTCGATAGTATCCGTAAGCGTTTGTCGTGCCGCGACCGGATCAATCATCGCTGAGCTTAGGCTCGCATTTTCATCCGGTGACGTCGTTAAGGCCATCTGCGGCCAACAACTAAATCATTTCCAAAAATTAAACTAAACTTATTCAAAAATATAACTACAATTATACTCTACAAAGACTAAACTCACTTTCACCGTTACATCGCTACAAGATTTTGCAATCCTGTCTTTGATTAGTATCCTCCAATGAAAGAGCAGCATTAACATCTGATCCAAGGACCTCGTAAATGTGACCCAGCGTTAACTATCTCTCGAATATAAACGACGCTAAATTCGCTCGTTAATTAAAGAAAAACAGACCGAGGATGTCAACAGTCGATACAAGAAACCGTTGTTTTGACCTCGTGACTGAATTTCTCTGATGTGAGAATTACTGTGTGGCTGAATCATCTTATTGTCTGAAAAGAAAAATTAGTCTGTGCTTATTATTAAGGACTCAGGACTCCTTTTTCTGCTTTAGGGTGACTTTAAGTTTCCCAAATGTTGACAAAAGCTGGCTGTACGCTCGATAAGATCTAAATAATATGCTGATTACCTGAAAAAAATAATTTCAACGTCTGCTGAGCACACGGCCAGCGATCAGTCAGACTCGGTCGAGGAAATATGGTGAAATATTAAACGTCAGGGTGTCTGAAGGTGATTAATGTAACCCAACGTTCTCATGAAGACGGATTAGTGTACCGCTGGCTTTATTGACATTAATTTAGACCTATAAATCATTTTGAGGATAAGGACAAAACGACTAGGCGCCGTGAAAGAAACGCCGCGATAAGGGACAATGATTAAAATTTTGACGGAATTCTGTACCTTTCTGCGGAATACTATGAGATTGATACAATTACTTGGTAATCAACATTTGCGTAAACAGATAATATTCTGTCAGTCAAAGTATATCAGGGATCCTATATTAGGAACTACTATCTGATTTTAGGTATAATTAATTTGTCTTTAAAAAAACGGCTTTATGGTTGATTTTTTCTGAAGAGACCGAAACACTAAAACTGTATTTTTGTTTTACTTTATTAATAATGTTTGTGAAGTTCATAAGCGTTTATTTTAAGCCAAAATTATATATACCTATCCGATTCGAAAAAGCGCTTTTGCTCTTCTTTTTAAAAAAAACTAAGCCTTTTGGGCGAGTCTTAACATGCATTTTCAGGCACAGCATGATCCATCTTTGTTTACATCGTCACAGGTCGAGATGATAGACAAACGCTTACCTGTTAAATATAAAATGAACACTGCTCGAAACTTTTACTCTTAAATCAATTTGTCTTTATGCTTGATATGCTGTTTATGAACTACAGTTGCGCTCGGGGAGCTTATCGTTTATGAGTACTTGAATGATGTTTTTTGTACCTGTTCATTATTAGTAGTTTGATTTTTAAAGGTTAAGGGTTAACTGAAGCCGAGACCGGCAGCTTCACCCATTGAACGCCGGAATTTTATTTTATTTTTATTATTTATTTATTTATTTAGGACAAGTTTGGCTACATAAATCTAAATTTAGTGCTAAGTAATGTCTTAATTATAATTCTATTGGAATCCAGACACAATAGAAAATCTATTGTAGATAATTAAGGCGCCACGTAAGACGTCATTTGGCGTCAATTCTGTAGCACAGAACTGTAGTTAATATTTATCGGTCAGCTATCGATGACTAATCATTTAAAGTTACCTTTCTTTATCGATCGTCAACAAAACACCACTTCACCATCAAGCCAACAGATTACTGCGTGTTGCCCCATATGGTACGCAAGGCTAGTAAAATTACCGGCATAAGAGACCTAACGTCTGTTGTCACGGGTGACGGGCGCAGTGTGTCATTGATGGAGAATAAAAACTGTTTATAAGTTGTTGGTCTCATTTAATGCCGCTCTGCCATGGTCAGGCGTATCACTTACCATCAGGTGAGCATCCTGTCTGTCCTGTACACTTTGTAACATAAAAAGGGATCTAAGTACCTTAGTGCGTTTAGTTTTTTAAAAAAAACTTTCATAAAATTCTTACAAGAATCAAAACTTATTTCTATTAATTTACATTATTGTAGAACTACTACTGTTACTATATTGGTTTGCACACTATGAAAACACATCTAAGCTTCAAAAACGTTCCGATACAAAGCGTCGAATGCAATGCAAAGCTTAATACACGACCTAGTTTGAGATATGATGTTAAACAAACACATAACATTAAATGTTACTCCGTCCTTAACTTCGCTGGTAACATCAAAGACGAGGGTTAAACTACTTTGTTATGTTTAAATTTCATAATACACGAGATATATCGAACTGTACATTACAAAGCGATTTGTGAAGCTTTGCTTACTCTAAGTTTGAGCGCGTATCTTAAAGGATATTCGCTCTGTACTGGTACATTCCACTCGTTTTCTCTATATATCTACCGAATAATGTATTTTATATATACTTATGTCCTGAGAGATTTTTGGTCTTCGTCAACTCGATTCTACCTAAAGATAATGCATTCTATGTTACGGTTACCACTCAATAGAGACTTCACCTTGTCCTATTAATTAATATAGCGAGAATAAAATAAGAAAATATATATGTCTTTAAATACCTTTCAACTGAAGTTACTGTCTATTTTACTACAATATAACTGATATTCGAACTATTTACATGTTTGCTTATTTGACATTAGCGAATCAAAGAATAGTTTTCTTGCACAAATGTATCATAAGAAAGCTATCGAATAATAGTGATATTATTTAATTAAGGAACCCCTACCACCATCTATTCATAGCGTCCTAGATGGTATAGCTAAGAAGAGAGAGAATAAATATGAAAATGCGTGTTGGCCAATAGAATACTGCTCTATTTTAGTTCTGTGTATTGTGACTGATCGTGACCAATAGGTGGTATCCGGTCGATCGCATTCTCTATGGTATTTTAACTTTCATAAATTGAATAACTCTGAATATGTCAATAGTTAATTATTCACTAATTGATAATAGATAATAATAATTATTTAATTTAGTCTAAATCATATCAACTGGGAACATAATATACATATAGCCCCATAACTAAGACATTAGCCTCGTGAATGATAGGTCCGGGTGATACAGTAACAACGTATAAACATGTGAAAATGAAATTATTTCCTTTTCTTACACAATAATATACATCTGATATACCTAATTCACGAAAGGGAATGTGTCATAAATGATACAGTGTCCTCGCGAACCTAAAGTTGCTAAAGTCCATTCTTTCTACTTATTTTCGTCTATTCCATTGTACATTTCATATCTAAGAATTCTTGAAGAAAGATATAGAAAACTGCACAAGACAATCTGTCTTTCTTTGCCTGTTGCCAATGTCTCTTTTTCATACCAATCCGGTTTCGTGCGGGCCACAGTACAGTTCCGCTTTACTTATGTCACTGACGATATTCGTTGGGCTATGGAAAGTTAAATCCTTACCGTATTAGGTTTTACTAGATCTTTAGCAATGCAGTTAATTCTGTTTGACTTTATATTTTTCTTGCTATCCTTCATTACTCTAATTTCTTCCTTCTTCTATTGACGTGGTTTTTAGTTCTTACTTCGGGGTCGCGTCGCAGTGTGTCCGGTGTTAATGAGACCTATGCTGACTGGTGCAACTTGGTGCGGGATTGTACCTCAGGGGAGTCCTTCCTCCTTTATATTTCAATATTCATAAATCTTGTTTACCCATCTTATTGAATTAGCAAGCAGCTTAAAAGCATTACAAGCTCAACCACTTTAAATCAAGCTGGTAAAAGACTGCGTGACCAACCTAAATGACCTGGGAGGAAATAACAGGTAACTCTCAAGATGGTACCAGGTCATTCTGACATCTTGGCAACGACAAATTGTGATGAACCGCAAAGGACGGGGCCAACGCCATCCAAAAAGACTGTAGAAACCGGTCTGTGCATTCCCTGAAAGGCTAAGAAAAATAAATAAAACGGAGCTCCTCGAGGACTCTGTCAACTATGGCTAGATTCACCAGAGCAGCTCACTCAAAAGCGCTAATCAGAAGCCTACTCAAAGAAGCGAACCTCTGAACTTGATACAGCTCAGTAACCCAAGGTCAGGGGTCCTTGTAAGGGGCAGAGGACACTGCAAGCTAAATCACCTGCACAAAATGAAGGCTAAGTGACTCGGAACCGCAGATTCTGGCAGGAAGAGGAGAGACACAATGCACCTACTCTGCGTTGTGTCCTCTACATGAGCGAATATCCACTTGGGGGTTTTAATTAGTTTATTTTTTTTTTCTATTGGGGGCCCAAGTGAATCAAATCTATTAAAGTTGGCAGGTCTAAACTTCTAAAAAGTGCCCAACATTAGATGAACCTAAGAGAGGAGCGAGTCACCAAAAGATTTCTAGGTCGAAGGGTGAACTACCAAGGTCTGCATAAGCCTGGAACCTCTCAAAACCTAAAGTAATTAATAATAATACCCATTCTTATTACTCCAATATCACCTCTTGCTGGATACAAATCTATCGCCAATTTCCGTAATGACGCTGAGTCGGCCATCACTGCCATTAACGGATTAACAGCAAGAGTTAGTGCCTGGGCGCGTTCGTATGGTTACTTTGTCAACCGAAAAAAGTCACATGAATGATCATTTGGTGGTAGCGTACGCGTCAGTTCTCTTGAATATCCTCTATTTCTTGTACTTGGACGGTGTCCCTATATTGTTTTCTGACTCTGCGAAAAAAGTTGGGGTTATCTTCGGGACTCTCATCGGCTTGACTCCCATTTAAAAAGAAGCCATTCAACCATCTAATATTCGCGATAGCAGTAGTATTTCCTTATGTAAAAGTTCGTGGTTAAAGAATACTATCTTTCTCTATTCCAATATTTATAATTATGTTTATAAAAATCATCAAACATACTAAGTTTTGTGCTTTGTTGAAATTTAAAAACCTTTATCTATATGTTTATCAGTTTCTAAAATTAAGTTTTTTTTTTTCTTCTATATTTCTGACTAATATATAGTAATAATGTATTTTATTAATTATTGTTACTCTGTATGTATTATGTGTATATGTATGTATGTAATATGTATGTGTATATATATTTATGTATAGATGTGTGTGTTGTTTATGTGTATGTATGCAGTATATGTTGTGCACACTGTCTACCTCTCACACTTATTTCTTTTTTAGGCTGTTGGAAGAAATTCATAATGAACAATATGCAGTGCTTTGTACAATTTTTTCCATGTACCTGTTTTTTATTGTATAACTGTGTGCATAAATGATTAAATAAAAATAAATAAATAAAATACATATTTTACATAGAAAACACCCAGACCAATACAAACAGACACGTTAATGCACACAAATGCCCGGGGATCGAACCCGAAACCCTTGATGAAATAGCCGACGTCTCAACCATTACACCAGATGGGTCGTCAAGTTCCAACTCTAGAAGTTCCATTGGATATTTTATAATCTATTTTATCACAGTTCGTCCAACTGAAACGCGTCGGTGTGAGCAGATGACGCTTATCGCGCGGCGCGTGACGTCGCATGCATTACCAACCGCGTTAACCCGACCACTTTAATAAGCCGACGCACGCCGCGGCAACTGTTTGGGCATTTGTCAGCCATAAGCGTCCACCGTTGGGATGATTTAACCTAAAAGGCAGCGCAGTTTCACAAATTGCTTTCGACTTTAACAGAACTGGATAAAGTTCAAATGAAGGGTGGCAATTTGTTGGCGACACATGTGATGAGACCGCGTATTTAGTTAGTTGTATGGTTGACTAGGTGCAATTGCAAATACTAATATCTTTGTTAAAATACTTATCTTTAGTGGAAGTTTAAGGCTATCAATCAAGGTCATAAGAGAGATAATTTTATTCTAATATGTGATCATCCACCACATATTAGAATACAATTTTCAACGTCTTCCTACGGTTGTAGGCGGCTTAGGGACAAAACATTCTACATAGAATGAGAGATAGCGTAGAGATGTGGTCTCAGTCTGCATCCTCTACCGCGGTATATCAGGCGGGAGTGTTCTTTGAGGAATTTATTCAAACTCGTTCGGCTGCCACATTTCACCAGCGCACTTCGAGGCAAAACTCAAAATTTCATCCTCACCACTTAGATGAATGGAAATCCTCGACCAGTGCGCTTTTCTTGGAATTTCTTGCCACGGATGACGAAATTGTGGAATCAGTTGCTGCTGAAGATATTTCCTGAGCGATACGACCTGGCGACCTTAAAAGAATAGCGTTTTTCCTTTCCTTCTTGGCCCGCGTGGACGACTTAGGCCTATACACCCTTTACGGTTAGGCTCGTGCAACTCGGTGGGGATGTATGATATAATGAATATTTTTTCCAGTGCTGCACCCCCCTTGCTTGAGATTTGT